>JAUZSX010292046.1:0-14077 GCA_034780655.1 Idiosepius hallami
ATGATCAAATATTTAATACATCATGTATCAAAGTCAGGGAGTGGGGGCTTTTAAGCGTAGACACAGAGTCAACGGCCTTCGGTGACTGTGAGTTTCTCGGCTGCGATTTCATCAGACATAGAGTTTATCTTCGAAAAGAATCGGCCAAGGGCCTTGTTGCAATATACAAAACAAATAAAACATTTAATTTAGGGAATCTTTTTTCATATTGATGACAAGAGTTTCTCACGGAAAAGAAATGACAATATGATAATATAATATAATATAATATAATAAAAGAGCTCATTGCAAGATGCAGTAGAGAAAACATTTACTTTTAAGGAATCTCTTTCATATTTGATAATTTCGTGGGGATTTTCAGTTCCCCAAATTTCCAAGATAATTGGCAAATATAGGCCTTAAACACCCTCTTCCTGAATATTTTATGAAGATAAATAGCTAAAAATAAAACTAATATTCTTAGTCAAGATTCATTTCACATATTGCAATTGCTCAATATGCCCCCGCCCTCTATCAATGGCAATATGATTTTAGAATTCTTCCCAAACACTTCAAAGCACATCAGGATCTATTTAATTAGCTGTCAGAGAAGGCGTGTCATTTTGTCGAAAAATTCTATTCATTGAAATTAGCTTCTATTAATGAGACGAGCAAGTGTCGTTACATCCTTATGGCCTTGGCTTTTAAAAGAGTTTCTCTCGAAGACACAACGGCCATAGACCTTGTTCCGGGATATAGAACAAACAAAAAAACATTTAATTTAAAGATTCTATTTCATACTGAATAATTTCATGAAGATTTTCAGGTCCTCAAATTTACCATAAAACTTGGAAATCTGATCTTCCAAACACCCCTTTCCTCACAAGGATTCATACATTGACTTACAAAATATTTGACCATGAAATAAGGCCATTCTTTTTGTTGTGGTGCCGAGTGGTAAGCATCAAGTAAGGGACACGAAGCACGTGAAAATAGTAGATAGAACAATTATACAGGAAGAGATGAGTACAGTAGGTAGTCAATAATGCCAATCAGCCTTCTACCACATGGTCGCTCGGAAGTCGTTAATATGGCTATTGGTCGAGTCTATCTTTCAGTGAAGAAGAGGGGAGATCACCCACAACACTTTTTTAATTACTTTGTATTATATAAGGTCAAAAGGTTCAACAAATAGCCAAACAGACATTTTGTTTTTGTCAAAAAATCAGTCATTATTTCCCATACAACCTACTACCATGAAGGCGGCGAGGTTGAGCATTGGTAAAAGCACGAACTATCGAATCGTATTACGCAAGTTCAAACCCCAGTCAAAACCATTTCATGTACCTTTAGCTGTTCGGGCAGATGGAGCTCCTTAACTCGAGAGGGTATTTTATCTAGGTGAGAGCAACGCTGATTTCAAACGCCAAAAAAATGTCCTCTAGTTTGGGGGTTGCATAGGGCTAGCAACTTTTTCTCGTAAAAAAAATATTCTACATAAACAGCAAATAATAAATTTGCTGTCCAACGCACCACCTGATGTAATGGTTAATTAAATACTGTTTATGAAAAAATTATATATCTTGAAATTCAGCAACGGTGGAGCATTGGTAAAATGTCGGGCTCTGGAATCGTATTACGCGAGTTCAAATCCTAGTGAAAACCATTACTTTCACTTTAGCAACCTCGGACAGATGGGGCTCGTTAACTCGGGATAGTATCTCATCTAGGTGAAGGGTAACACCGAATGTAAAAAAAAAACGGGTAAGAGCGCGCAGAAATGGCCTTGTGCCAAACTTAGGTTGGTGTTCACCAAGTAAATATAGTATATCTTGAAATTCTAAGCAACCAGTCTCTTCTCCAGTCTTAGCAACAATCTAGTTTACACGACTTTTTTTTATTTTTAAGATAAAAAAGGTTCCTCCACATCGTTACAAAAAAGTTGTAAATATCTAGATGAAACATTTCCAAACAAACGGATTGGTTAAAGAGCCGCAATCACGTTCATCAGACTTACAATGGATTTTTCTTTTTTTTTTTGGTTTGTTAGTTTTTTTGGCATATCAACCTTTTTAGATCATTTAATGCCGTGATGAATCATTGTACACGTCATTTTTTTTAATAACACGCTATTTTCTATTTAATCCATTAATGAAGGGAATGAGGAGATGCATAACCTAACCAATGGTATTAGTCAAATAAGGAACGCAAAAGAAACAACAGGGATTCGAACTCACGTGCTACGATTCCGAATTACGACTGCCCGTCCACTAGGCCAAATGAACTTCCTCTCTTGAAGAATATTCAAAGACAAAGTTTAGAGTAAAAAATCCAGAAGTTTCGGTGATTTCTAAATAGAAAAAATTATGTGATCTTTAAATAAATGTACTTTTATTTTCTACCCACTTTTTGCTAACCCTGTACACTGTCCCAATAAATGATTATCCCAAGTGTTTTTAGAATGGTGACATGATTTTATCTACGGATCGATAAATAAAACGCTAGTTTAATATTCATTTGTTTTTATATGTTTATCTCTTTCTTTTATTTGTTTTCACTCCATTAACCGCATGGTATTTCCTCAGAGATCATTATCATAGAGAGAAAGGCACCAATAACAGGTGCTGTTTAAAAACAATCATGAAATAGATTTCATTGAAAATGAGATAATGACTTTGTCACTTTATTGAAAAAAGATTTGCCATTTTTATAAAATTAAGTTAAAATGCTGACAAAACTCTTTATGGACAACTAAAACTAAATCATTACTTTTCACGTGGCTCTCGCATGCAAAAACCTTATGTTTAATCGTCCACATTTTAAACTTTAATCTGAAACTAATAAAATAATTCCTGATCCAAGTACTTCTTAAAATCATATCATATGGTTTGTATGAGACCCTACATTCTATAACTGTTTAGAAAATGAATCCAAAATAGTTATTTTTCAAAATAAATCCTGTTTGTATATAGAGTAATACAGAAAATAAAACAACAAGAGCTTTTTTTTGCAAAAAAAAAAAATGAAAAAAAATTATTTAGACTATAAAAATGCATAATTTCTGTTATAACTTTATGCATTATAAGCTTCTTTAGTTAATCCACAGAAATGATTTTTGAAATGAATTAAGTAGGAAAAAACATTAGAAATGAATCTAGTAAAAATAAATTATTAACTGTTTTTCTTTATCATGGACTTCTTTCACTACCTTAGTGGCAAGTCCCTGACGGCCGGCCAATATTTTTAGTTTAACTATAAAATGGCATCTCTTTGCCAAAAAAAAGAAAAAAGGTACCTATGAGACGTTTTTTAGATTATAGGCAAGAGCAATTTCAAAAGCAACTGTTAGGTCTGCGTGACCCCATATAAGTATTGATTCAAGTTATTTTGTGTATAATGGCATATCAATCTTTTTGGGTCATTTTAATGCCGAGAACAATTATTTTTCATAAACATTATTTTATAAACACGTAGTTTTTTTTAAAGTAATACAATTTGCACTATTTAATATATAGCTGGAGAAAATGTGGGGATTCAAACTTTATCCAAGGATATTAGTCCATATGTGAAAGTAGACGGAATGACTGCGATTCGAACTCGCGTGTTATGACTCTAAAGGCCGACTGCCTAACCACTAACCCAAGTGGAGGATCACCTCACATTGAACAAAGCGTTCGTTTTTAAGTAAATAAAAGTATACAATTGCTTGCTTACTTAACACTGACGCTTTTTTCATCGTAGGTACGATTGTAAAATTCCAAATTTTCTGCGAGTTTTTCCGTTATTAGTCACGTCTGAAATGGACTTAGTAATTTAAGCCGAAGAATTTTCAAAACTTTTTTTTTCTTATCTGAAACTACGAGGAAGAAAAAAAAATGAAAATAAAGAAATAATCAAAAGAACCATTTTTAATGTTTCGTTTCATTTTCGTACATGTGGTTTGGTCTAGTTTAATTTTACGGTATATCAATATTTAGTTCATGTTGGAGACACCGGTTCCCGCTAGATAATCAAATTTAAGCAACGTAGAGCCTGTTCAGTATTAAGATAGGTGACTTCTTAGGAATATCAGGTACTGTACCAATGTGCCAGCGGGGTGCCAACCACCAGCTGGTTAGCGTGCACAGCGCTAACTACCTTGCCTGGCAAATATAAAAACAGGATTACGAAACCGACTCATGAAGTCAGCTCTACGTCCATCGAACAAGAGAACGAAATAAATAAGTAATAACACTGGTTAACAACAAATTTGTTGTCTGTGTTTCTTCAGATGATTTAGGACAAATCTTTTGTGCTGAATCCAAAAACCACATTGGTTTTGCTCAATCAGGTCAAATCTTTTAGCAATGGTCACACGTTTTTAGGTTTTTGCTTACATGTATGCATATGTGGAGCATTTTGAAAGAAAATAATTATTTTAATGACCAGAAGTATTCAGGTCTAATAGTTTTGGGTGATGATATGCATTGACAAAATTCAGCCGAAAATACCATAGAAAATTTAATTGATTTTATCACATGATCTGATTTCTTTTTAATATCAACTTAGCCCAAAAGCCTGACCTGATTGAGAGAAAAGAATGTCATTTCCTGATTCAGTAATGCAAAGATACCTTAAATCATTTGTAGAAATCTAGACAACATTAAAAAAAATAAAAAAATTGTTGCCCAGTGTTAAATGCCGAGAAAAATTATTAATTGAATAACACAAAATGCGCTTTTTGATCTATAGTAGAAACCAGGATCTGCATGGGGGAATTCAATGGTACATCTTTCATCATCGTTAACCATTACACTCAGTGGTGCGTTGGGCAGCAACAAAGTCTCTCCACTTCTGCCTATCCTGAACCAACCCCTCATCTTGTCCCATGAAAACCGCATATCCTCCATTTCTCCTTCCACTTTTCTTCTGCAAATTCTTCTTGGTCTTCCTCTCTTCCTTTTGCCATCCGGTGTCCAATGTAATGATATTCTAATGATGGTTTGTATGTCTTCCCGAAGGACATGGCCAATCCACTTTCATCGCCTTATCCTAATCATTATTCCCATATCTTCGAGTCGGCATCTCATAAGAAGATCATGATTGGAGATTTTCTCGGGTCTTGATATTCTTAGTATTCTTCGAAAGCAGGTTGTGTAGAACGGCCGAAGCTTGATGATATATTTGCTTTGAATTTAATTTAGAATTATTTAATATCAATTCTCTACCAATTTTTCATCCTTTTTAACCCTTTATCGAATTGTCTGTGTGTGTGTGTGTTTGTGTGTGTGCGTGTGTGTGTGTGTGTGTGTGTGGTGGTGGTTTTCGACGTGGCCCAGTGGATAGACAATTGGACTTCGGAACCATACTATACGGGTTCGAATTTCAAGTTGTTCCGTCTACGTTAATATGTCAACTAATACCCTTGGGAAAAGGTATGAAGCCCTATTTTTCCTCCAGCTGTGGGTTAAATAGTGCAAGACCTCAACATCGAATGTGGCGGATGATGTCCACAGTGACAGAACGGCACTGAAGATGAGATGCTCTCCCGAGTTGACGAGCCCCATCTACCCGAGGCTGCTAAAGTGAAAGTAATGGTTTTGACTGGGATTTGAACTCGCTTAATACTATTCCAGAGCCCGAGTTTTTACTAATGCTCCATCGTTGAAAGAGGAATGTGTGTGTGGGGCTGAGTGTGTTTGTGCGTGTGTGTATATAAGAGATGTTTTATAGTTATTAGAACTGAGAAGACCAAACTATGTTAGTGTTGTGGTGTCGAGTGGTAAGCATCAATTTAAGGGACACGAAGTTAGAGAATATAGCCGATAGAACAATCATACACGAGTACAGGAGGTGGTAACTAATGCCGCTGAGCCTTCTCCCAGAGGTCGCTCGTAAATGGTAAATATAGCTATTGGGCGATTCTATCTCTCCGTGAAAGTGAGGGGAGATCACCCTACAACAAAATTGATCAGTCCTATTGATTTTAGTGAAAGTTGATCCTAAATCTTCTTGGCAGCAGCAGCGTCCAGTCATGTCCAAGTAAATTGGATCTAACACCCATTCACTATTTTCCAGGATGTCTATGTTTGCAAGGCCTAACTGGTAGTGGTAGAAGTGAAGGAAAGGATAAAAAAAAAAAAATAAAAAGCAAAGATAAAATAACAGTGTGCCATTTGCTATCGGAATTGTTTTTTTAGGTGGTTGTAGCTGCGTCACAGCTACGCACACTCGCTTTGGGCTGCCGCTTCCACCTTCTTAACTCAATAAATGATCCTAAATATGTCATAAGTAAATAAGTTTTAAATATGATTTTTCTCTTAAACCTTGGTGTCAGATAAGGAGTAGAAAGACCAGTAAGAAGCTATGGATAGATTTATTGCTAATTCCTATAAGGAACTGGAAATTAATAATTACAAATAGTATTCAAAATTTGTTGTGCCTTGTATAGTTTTCAACTGCTTATAAATGTAGAATTTATCACTTCCAGAAAATCCAACCAGAAGCACCAACAGTCAAGCATTAATTGTGTTCCTCCTCTTCTACTTAACTTACACTCAAGAAAGCACAAGCAGTAGTAACTAACATGCTGATTGCTGAATAAAATACAGAATTTAGATAAGTAGTAGAAACAGAAATGAAAACAAAAATTTAGTAATATGAGATTCTGGGAAAAACTAAGCAAAAAGTGAACATTTTCTAGCTTAGAAATTGCAAGAAATAATAAATTAAAACTTGAAAAAAAAAATTCAAATTTTTATTAAAAAAAAAGTTTAGACAGCTTAAGATTTTACTGATTTTTTTTGTCGGTGCAAGTTAATACTTGAAATAAAAGTTTCTAGGTTTAATATTATTATTTTTTTTTACCAAATAACTTTCATGTATAATTTGTGTTAAATTGACCCAAACTGAAAACTAGTTAGTAATAATGGGCATAAAAATATCAGGAAGGTGAAGGTTGGTAACTTATACTTATTCAAATACATTCTTTGTTTGTTGTTCAGGTTGTGTGAGATTAACTATTGTTTCAAACAACCTATTTTAAGCATAAATACATTTTAAGAGAATGGGAATTTTAATTAATCATTTTAAGATTCTTTCTAAAAAAACTTTTCATTTTTCTCTCTCCAACTTATTTATGAATTAAAAAAAGATTTTAAATAATTGCATTGTTGTTGTATGTTTTTTGATACTTGTAAAAAATTGTTAGCATTATCTGGTTAACAAAACCATAGGAATACAATGACATCTAAAAAAAATTATGAAAAGTAAAATTCACATAGCACAACAACAACAACAGCAGTCACAGCAACAATTTTTTTTACATTTAAGTAATTCATAAGTTCCTAAAAACTGAAATTTTATTTTTTATGCTCAAACTATTATGTTAATGAAATAAAATCCACTATTACTTTCGTCCAAAATATAAAAGTAATATAACAGAACCAGGAAAAAAACAAAACATTTTTAATAAAAATTAAAATTGCAACAAGTCAAAATGAATTTCATTAAATTTGCATTCATTTTTGTCTAAGCCTAAACTTAAACCTCTGTTAACGGTTTCATTTTCATTTTTTAGCAAGTTCTCTTTAATACTTGAAACAAAAACAGTAACATAAAAATAATGAAGCACGCACTTACACACACACATCAACAGTCAACACCACACATACACCCCTTCCTCGTATATCTAATTACTACTAATTATTGAAATAAATGCACTAAAAAATTCGACTTAGCTTCAAACTGATAATCTTGATATTTTTATATTTTAATTAGAATGGGTGACTGGTGGTCGAATTCACACGTCTTATGTAATACATAATTTAAAGAGGAAAATCGATTTTTAAAAATCGTCATAAATGACTTGCTTTTGCGTCGCACGCACTCGCAGTCAACAACAGTCAAAGAAATACATTTTGTTGACAATCTCTGTTTTTCGTTCAAGTCGCCGAAATTTTATTGAAATCTCTCAAAATCGTTATATCGAATTTATTACGGCACACACACACACACAAAAAGCTTAACTAAACGGAAAAGTCTTCAAGGCTTCTTAAATCTCAAAGTGAACGAATAATGGAAGAAGGAAAAGAAAGATTAATTGTTGCGAGACGTTGTTGCTGAAGTGATTGTAAAAATAATTATGGAAATATTTAGGAAGGTTTTGGATTGAAATTCAAATTGATTTAAAAAAATTAGTATTTCATTTCATTAATCGACTGATGACGAACCTAAAAAAATATGAAATGAAATAGGAAGTTAATTTTGAACCATCATTTAGGCAAGGAAAAACTTGTTCTAAAACTGATAGAAAAATAAAAATTAGTAATAATAGTTATTTCAAATAAGATCGAATTTTAAAAAGCGTGTTTGTGTAATCACATGCAAAAACATAAAAAAAAATAATTGGGATTGAAATAAGAGAAACTGAATGTCAATAGGAAATACGTTTTACGATGACACGTGGAGGAGGAGGGTTAATCAAATCTAGAATTATTTTATTGTGACAGTTTATACAATCTCAGAAAATATTCAAATTAAACAACACAAACACACAAAAACAAGTTTAGAGTGCCAAATTTTATTTTTGAATTTGATAAAATTTTAGTTTTCAACGTTATCGATTTTAACATTTTTGTTATCTTCCTTCATTTTTATGATTTAAAAACCTGTCTAAGCACACACAGACAGCAGAAACAATAGTATATATACAAAAAATAAATAATAATCACCGATAATAATTTCATTATTAAAAGATATTATTACTGTAATTATTATTAGGGTTTATATTATTGTTATATAATTATGATTATTTATTTCTTGTAGCCTAATTCTTGTTTATTATTGTTTTGTTCTGTTCATGTATTGCTTTTATTATAAATTGTTATTGCTATTAAATTTTTGTAAATCTGATCAACAACATAAAAACTGCAAAATTGTGAACTTGGAGTGGAAATAAACGTGTGTGTAAGTAGACAAATATTTTTTGATAAATATAAAAATAGAACACTTTCAGTCAGCAAACATATTTTAACAAAACAACATATTATATGCCTGTTCAGTGATTAAAATTTCATTAAGTTTAGTGAATAATTTAATTTACGACAAATTATTAAGTGAATTGACATTGAGTTAGGAAATGATGAAATTAGCTGTTAAATAAACAGTATGAAAAATAAACAACAACAAAACCCCAGAAGTATAAGTGTAAAAAGTGATCATGAAACCTTTACAAAAAGTAAAAGATAATTTTATATTGATTGGCATATAAACACAGTTAATAAAACATTTTGTGTGTATAGTTACTGTTGCTCAGTAAGATCTCATTTTTTAAAAAAAGGGGGAGATTGAAGAAGTTTTTCGCCTAAATCGCGCCACGACCTTTTCTTATCACTTTGTTTTACCGACCTTCAATTGGTCAACATTCGACACACCTCTTTCCGTTTCGAGAAACACACCCCTCATCGCCAAAGGAAACATGCAAAACAAAACTAGGATATCCCCACTTGCGAATTTTAAAAGAATTGTTAGATAAAAACAATTTGTTTACCTCGGGAACACACTCGAAGTAATGACATGGACATCATGCAGAAAAGTTAGATGGCTCTTCTCCTTGTAGCGTCAATTAACAATTATCGTTCTTTTCTAGTCGACTCACAAGGTGGCGCTGCAAAACGTGACGTCAAAATTCCTATAAATTTGAATTGGGTTTTCCCTTAATTCTCTCGCACATGTCAATTAGGCCTTACTGGGTTGAATTGAACTTCCTTAAACTGGAATTCTTAGGTTTTAATTTTTTGTTTAAATCCAATGAAAACGATCATTTTATTTTTCAAAACTATACTCATTTATCTCATACTCTATTTCTCTTCAAACTTAAAAAAATATTTTCAGAAAATGTTTAATGTTAACTGTTTGTGCGACTGTGATAACGTCGCCTTCGTAAATTTCACTTAATTCAACAAGAGAACACATGTTGTTGACTGAAACGAAACACCTATAAAGAGTAGTAGTAGTAGTACTACTTACTAGTTAGGTGTGGGTAGAATGACCTGTGAATCTTCTTACACTCATTGCCACTCCTCTTATAAAATTTTTTCTTTCCTCATTTTTTACCCTAAAAAAAGTAAACTACTTGCACCCCTTCAACAATCAACATACTGAAAGCTTCGATCAAAGACAATATATAACAGAGAGAGAGAGAGAGAGAGAGAGAGAGAGAGAGAGAGAGAGAGAGAGAGAGAGAGAGAGAGAGAGAGAGAGTGTGTGTGTTCATGTGATAATGATTTCTTAGTTAATTCTAATAATTAATTATTTTGGTAATTTTTTGCATCACAAAAAAATTGAGATAGCCAAAGGAGCCTTTGTTGCAGGGAGTTGGCAGACCTGACCTTAAGAAACCTGTGGCCTGGCCTGCCGCGTGGGATCTCAGTTTGAGGGAAAATGATTTTCGACGGAAACGGTTCGCATCATCGCACATTCTCATCACAACAAAATCTACATGAAAATTATTTTTTCGTCTACTAGTGTAAATTCGGGTTGAAAATAAAAATTTACCAAAATTTCAATTGAATTTTTTTTTGTGAATTTTTCACTTCATTTATGATTTAACTCAATAATAATAATAAAAAAACAATTAAAATCAAAACAATAATATCACTATATTCCCCGAATATAGTTGAAGTTGATTTCATACTTTATAAAATTTTCTACAACCTGACCTGACCTGAACCGAGGCCAGACGAGCTGGCCTCGCCTCAACCCAAGAGGGCCGACCTCTTATCACCCGACTACTCATCACGGTCTATCTATCACTAGACTTCTCATCACGTGATTTTTTCATCATGTCGACTACTCATCACCCCGACATCAAGTGATTTCATTACCACAAAGAAAAAAATTACATTTATTCATGTAATAATGTTATTTAAGTAATTATGCTTTTATTACGTTAAATTTTAGCTTCTTTGGCAATTTTGGGGGTATATTTACGAAAGATTATTAAAATCTATAAAGTGAATATCATCCACTTTTTCAAACTTTTTAACAAATAAACAATAAAAAAACATTTATTTAAATTATTTTATTTTCTATTTTTTTAATTAAAAATCTAAGCAAACTTCTCCAAATAGTTTCATTTTATTTTAAACAAACATTACTGAACTTAAAATTAAAAACAAAAAATAAAGAATCTAAAAAAAAAAAAAATACTTTTTAAAAATAACTATTTTTCAATGACACAATAGCAGAACTTTATCAAAGAAATTTTTTAAAATGTGGATATAAAACTTTTCTTATTTCAACAAGAACATAATTTAAAAAAATTAAAATAAGGAAACAATTTTTTTAAACAAGAAAATAATTTAAAAGTGTTTTTCTTTAACTTAACACGTGATTATTCTTTTAAAAATTAATTAAAATTAAAAATTAGTTGGTGTTATGATGAAATGTCGAGTGATGAGAAGGTTAAGTTATCAAAAGTCAAAATGATGAAAAGTCTCGGAGTGACGAGTTGTCAACGTGATGAAAAATACCATGTGATGAGAAGTCTAGTGATAAATAGACCTTGATGAATAGTCAGGTGATGAGAAGACCGTACACTCTTTCCTCACCTTCTCCCAAAATTAAAGAGAGTGAAAAAAGTGTATGGAAAAGGAGAGATAAAAATAAAGAGAAATGAATAGACATGAAGTAAATAAATAGAAATGAAATATTTAAATGAAATAAAATTTGAAAAAATATAAAAAATAAAAGAATCTAATAAAGAACAAAATTTTAAAAAACTAAAATTAAAAAAAAAATTAGAAAATTTAAAAAAATAAAAAAATTAAATTTAGAAAAATTTCTAAAAAATAGAAAAAAATTAAATTTAGAAAAAATTTCTAAAAAATAGAAAAAAATTAAATTTAGAAAAAATTTCTAAAAAATTTAAAAAAATTAGAAATTTTTCTAAATTTAATTTTTTTATAAGAAATAAAAAAAAATTATATTTAGAAAAATTTCTAAAAAAAATTAAATTCAGAAAAATTTCTAAAAAAAATTAAATTCAGAAAAATTTCTAAAAAAAATTAAATTCAGAAAAATTGAAAAAAATTGAATTTAGAAAAATTTAAAAAATTAAATTAAAAAAATTAAAATAAAATTAAAAACATTGAAACACTAACATTTAAAAAAAAATAAAATTAAAATTTTTTTTTTAAATAAAATAAAAGAAAGAAAGAAATTAAAGAAATAAAAACTAAATAGATAAATAAATGTATACATAAAATAAAAAATAATTAAAGAAAATAAATTAAAAAGTGTCGTTGGTTCGCACTTTTCGCAGCTCTAATCAGCAAAACCGATTCCAGCAGTAACGGATGGAGGTGGCAACTGCTGCTGCTGCTAAAATGCCGACTGAGGAAAGGAAGTTGAGTAGGATAGAATGGCACCAGGAGAATTTAGAAGGGAAAAAAATAAGGGAAAGAAGTCTTCTCTTTGTGTATGTGTATGTGAGAGAGAGAGAGAGAGAGAGAAAGAGCCAGAGAGAGAGAGAGAGAGAGCCAGAGACAGAGAGACAGAGACAGAGAGAGAGAGAGAAACACACACACACACAGAAGTGAGAGAGAGAGAGGGGGAGACACACAGAGAGAGAGAAAGAGACACAGAGAGAGAGAAAGAGACAGACAGATAGACAAAGAGAGAGATTATATAGAGAGTTAAAGGTAGAGAGCAGTAGAGAGAGATTTTCAACAGATTCCTTTTTCCTCTCTCTCTCTCTCTCTCTCTCTCTCTCTCTCTCTCTGTCTCTCTCTCACTCTTTCTATTTCTTTCTTAGTCATTAACACCTCATTTTTTTGGTCACTAGATTGGCTTTAGATGTGAACAAAGGCCACTCCTTCAGAATATCTAAGAGTTGTTTTATCCGTCTTTACCTAATAAGGACTTAAAAAATAAAATAAAAGGCTGATGCATTTTAGCCCATTTAGAAGATGGGGTCAGTGACTCCAGGTCAGCAACAGAGATATAAATGACAAGGGCAGCAACGGTGGAGCATTGGTAAAAGCTAGGGCTCTGGAATCGTAGTACTTAAGTTCAAATCCCAGTCAAAATCATTACTTTCACTTTACCAGCCTCGGGCAGATGGAGCTCGTAAACTCGGGAGAGCAGCTCATCTAGGTGAAGGGTAACACCGAATTTAAAAACCCTGGGTAAGAGTACGTAAAAATGGCCTTGTGCCAAACTTGGGTTTGTGCTTACCAAGTAAATATAATAAATGACAAAGCGCGTTCTGTTCACAGAAATGGACTGCCACCTTTCTTGCTGGCTAAAGTGCATTGAGAATGGTGGCAATTATTTTTTTTTTTAAATAAATTCTGAAGCACAAAAGGCCAATCACTTTAAATGGTACTACTCCAGACTCAATTTTATTTTTCTTATCATTTAACAAAAAAGTATGTGGCATAAAAAAAATAAAAAGTCAACTTTTTTTCAAGTCATCTTCAATTAATTCATACCTTAACCATGCACTTCAGCCTTTTTCTAAAATAACTCAAGAACCCTCACGTAGAACAACAGAAGGTATCTCAAAAGTACAAGAGAAACCCTTTACTGAATTCAGAAAGGTTGACTGACTGTACACCATCCATATATAAAGAGGTCTTAAAAACTAACAATAGGAAGACTAATCCAAGCCCAAACGGGTGAGGAGAGGTTTTCCTAAAACTCTATAACAACACAAAGTCTGATTTAAGCCCAAACAGGTGAGGAGAGGACTTCGTAAAACTCTACAATGATGGGAAGACTAATCTAAGCACGGACAGGTGAGGGGAGATCTTCCTAAAACTCTATAACAACAGGAAGACTGATCTAAGCCCAAACGGGTGTGGAGAGGTCTTCCTAAAACTCTATAATAACAGGAAGACTGATCTAAGCCTAAACGGGTGAGGAGAGGTATTTCTAAAACCGATAACAGGAAGACTGATCCAAGCCTGAACGGGCGAGGAGAGGTCTTCCTAAAACTCAACAACAACAGGAAGACTGATCTAAGCCTGAACGGGTGTGGAGAGGTCTTCCTAAAACTCTATAACAACAGGAAGACTGATCTAAGCCCAAACGGGTGAGGATAGGTCTTCCTAAA
>JAUZSX010292057.1:0-14075 GCA_034780655.1 Idiosepius hallami
TTTGTTATGACGTTTTATTATGAAGAATTAGAGAGGGAAAGAGAGAGTGAGAGAGAGAAACAGAGAGAATTGTGAATATTTCCAAGCAAACATCAGGACAAACTTAGTCGATAGAATTTTATAATAATAATAGATATATGAATGTTCACCAATAAAATATGAAGATTCTAGATATGGAGGAGTTTTGTGTTCATTACGTTCATTGTGTACATCATTTTTTAAGCAACAATCTCCACTTCTATTTTGATCAAATAATTTATATGTTCAAGTCATGTTGGAGACACTGGTTTCCGTCAGATTACTGAAGTTAAACAATATCTAGCTTGGTCAGTAGTTAGATGGGTGACCATTTAAGAAGACCAGTGTTCAAAATTCAATTTCTTCTGCACAATCTAGCCATACACAGTGCTCATAAACCAAATATTCAAAACTGGATGTAGAACCAATTCAAACATAACTATATATACATATGTAATTATCATTATTGTTTTTGCTGTTCTTGTTGTTGTATCAGGTGGAATTATAATTTGATTTATTAGGTAAACAATAAGGATATATGGATATTAACAATTCCACCTTAAAAATCTTAAAAGATGATCCATAAGTTCATATAACAATGTTGTTTTGTACAAAATCAATTTTTTGCCCACTTTCAGAAGTCATTCTCCTTATGTAAGAAAAATATCCTCAAAGACCTTAGTATTCAACAGACCTTGTTTAGCTTTTATAACACCTTCATGACAGTTTTTATGAAGACATTGCAAAGATTATATAAATTTACTTTAGACTTAAGTCTCCAAGTTTTTTTATTCTTAATTATCATTATATTTTTTCCTATGTGTGTTAATTTTTTATAATACTTTTATGTTTTCCAGTTAGTAAACATGTATTCTTTTGAACAAATTCACTTTCTGGTAAAGAATATGTAGAATAGTTTTTATAAAAGCACTCACTTTGAATAATTTTACATACACACACGTGCACGCACGTCAGAAATTACCATTTGTATATAACATTATGATGTATATTTTTTCTCAAATAAAATAATTCCCTTATATTTGTGATATAAGTATGAAAACAAAGAACAAAAAATAAATTGAGCTGACAGAAACAACTATTCCAGAAAACTAATACCTTTTTAGTTTCCAAATTATATACAATAATAGAAATTAAATCAATCTCAAGAGAAGAAATTATCAAAATCTAATAATTTGAATTGAATAAATTAAATGAATAAGTCTGAGTTGAATTTTAGATTTACATAAGAAAAGAGGTTCTATCCCTTGATATACTTTTTTGTAGAAGCAACAAAAAATAAAATTCTGTAGTCATTCCTACAAACCAAAAAACATTTGATTAATGAATACATTTGATTAAAATTCCAGGGCAATTTTTTTTTAAATAGAAATTTCATTATTAGAACTATTTTGCATTAATGGTCCTTAGGACCAGTTTAAATAGTCCGCTTTAGCCATAGAACTTTTTTGCAAGTGGACATTTTAAACTGAAATCACAAGAGTAGATTAAGTCTCATTTCCAAGACTACAATAAAAAATGAATGTTGATCTATCTTAGTCTAATATCTTTAGTTCTTTCTGCCAACAGTAAGGATTGAAACCTATATCTTCCAGTGAATTAACTCTAATTAATTTTATTTCATATTTCCCACAACTTTGCATAGTAATTAAACTTTGGGAGTGAAAATTGTATCAAGAACAAAAATTTGAAAGAAAGCACTGGAATATTGAATTAGAGAGAGAAAGCCTGGACACATGCACATTAGTGAAAACGATAGACACAAGATAACATATTCAGAATAGTAGTCAAAATTTTTGGCTGAGTATTTTGTTACAATAACTGCAATATAGCATAAGCAGTATTAAACTTTCATCTGTGGTTTTGGTTTACAGATAATTCAAAATAAAGTGTTTGATAATTTCAAAGTTTCTCAATTGGCTGACTATCTGCTGTCATATTACTTCACAATTTCAAAAACGAACACACTAATATAGCATTAAAATCTTCAGACATCAGGGGGTCAATTTAGAGCATTTAGCTACTAATTTAATTGCAAGATTATTATACTTATGATTAATAGTAACACTTATGTATGATTACGTTTGCAAATTTAGGCCCATATTACAATTATGTGAGAGGTTTATGTTTGGATATTGTTAAAATTTGAATTGTAATTGCATGTGTTTTCATATGTGTGAACAATTGCATAAATATATGTCATGTTTAGCTTTATTAATTCACAAGGACACAGCATTTGGTAAAAGCTAAGTTTCTAATTCATTCGTCAAACTGAAAGAGCCAAAAACCTCATATCCAATCATAAACCAAAACATCCTCTATGATTAATATCAAACAGTTTCCCAATTAGAAATAGAGCAAAATGCTGTAGGTGTGTGTTTTTAGAAACAATGCATAAAGAATGATAAAAAGAGTGTATTGATATTATGTTGCTTCATTTCTAATGATAGGCAAGTCTCATCAGATCCATTTTTTGATCACATGAGTATTAAGTGAACAATGCGAAATCAATTGTATAAATTAAGTAAAGAGTCTCTTATTAACAATATATACTTATCATTAACTTCTAAACATTATAATATTGATACCTGAAGATACACACATAAGAAATATATCAACAATGAAGAGCAAGCTTAACATATTCCTTTATATTATTCTCATTATAATAATACTTTTTTTCATCTACAAACATACTCACACTTAGAGATAAGTAAAAATGCAAAGATCTCAATAATAGTGGCTCAATGCCAATTAATAATATGAGAGTTCTATTTTTTAATGCTCTTATTTTGTATATCAAATTACTAAATAATTGTATTCTGATCATTTGAAAGCACTTTCCAAGGTCTTCTGCTTTTATTAAAGAGATAGAAGCTTAAAGATATATTATAAGTTATAATATATATTTAATAAATAAATAATTAATATATATCTCTTTAATAAAAGCAGAAGACCTTGGAAGGAAAAGTGGTAGATCCAGTTTTTGAGAACAATGAATGAGTGTTTTACAATTCTCTTTGTGGATCTAAACATGAATCTTTACTACACAAATAACATTTTTTTTTTTTTTAAGTACAATGTACAACCACTCCATTAAACTAATATTGACTATAGAACTTCATTGTGCGTCATGCTTTAGAGGCTTGAGTAATCAAAAATGTGTATTCAATGAACATTAACACTAAAAGCATATTTTTTTTACAATAGAATATTTTGTAACTGTTCTAATTTCTGAGATTTTACTCCCAGTTGCAGCAAGTTAAAAAATATTTAAGAATGAAAATTAAATATGACTTTCATTATGGTTAGTTATCTATATTAAACAAGTATTTCTAGTAGTTCATAATTCCAATTTGTTTCATGTAATGGATGGAACTGTAAAATCTATGGTCAACCTTTATTTTCTTTACGTGATTAAAATACCTATCATTTTTTATAGGATAAGACATTTAGTTCAAAGACAAAATTCTCTTTCAATTTTTTTGTTGTGTCAGTTACAATTATAGGTAGAACTATAAAGATAAAAATATTCAACAACTAAACCCAAATATAAAAGTATTGATCACCAATGATCAATTTTTTTTACAATTTTTAATTGACTAAACTATGCATCTATGAGATGTATTGGATTCACCAATTATATTTCTAATTTTTTTACCTGGCAATAAGAATCTACAAATATAGTTCTTTACTGATAAACAACGAATGACAACCTCAATTGAAAATTAAATGGCAAAATGTTTTTACCCCAACAGAAAAAAAAGAAGACTGCATAATTCTCAAAGAAAACTTGGATTTAATGTTTAGAATAAGTAAATAAATGAGCAGAATAATAAAAATCTTCAATATCAATGGCTATAAATTTCTCAGAAATCTTTTGACATTACAGATAAATTTATGATATAGATAAATGCTGAAAAATTCTTATAACGAATTCAAGAATCATTTTTGTTATTTTATTCAAAAACTATCAACCAGAATATTTTGGTTATATACATAAATAATCCTAATCCTATCAGCAGACGAACATTTCTCCTTCAAAAGCACTTTATTTATCCTTTCTGTTCAGCATAAGACAGTTATACGAATTATCAAAATGGTTTTTAAAGAGTTCTTGCCCTAAGCTCCAATATCAGACATAAAATATTTCACAATTTTCAGTTTTTGATTCTATATTTGAAAGGATATTTGATTTGTTTGTAGTCTTGTTTCTTTATTCCATCAGAAACATTTTTCTTTTTCTTATTTGATTATAAGTATCCAAAGGCATTTAAAGAGGATAGAAATATACAGTTTGTTTACTTTTTTATTTTTTTTAAAATTTGCTCTCAACTAAGAATGATCTGTAAGAAAAAAAAATGATCATGCCTTATCAAGTCAGAAAAAAACAAAAAATATAGCATAGAGAGTTTTAGAATAAAATTACACACATTTGAAAATAATGACAACAATATAAGAAATTATAGAAGAGATTGAATAAATCCAAAGTATCTAATCATGCCACTAAATGTAGTCTTTGAGTAACCACACAAATTGTAATAATAATATCAACCAATTAGTAATTATACATGCAAAATATTTATGTATATCAGCACAATGAGTTTTAAATAAAAACAAACTAAAAAGAAAATAGTTCTTTACAAATCCTTTTTCACAAAAAAGTTATTTTTTCTTCAGTGGTTAGCATTAACATTTTATACTTTGATAAATTAAACACAGTGGTTTTTAAACTTTTGTTGCCACCGCCCCCATCACCGCACAACAAAAATGCGAGCGCCGACCTCTTCCAAAGAATGCCAGAACAATGGTGCTTCTAGGAGAATATATGGTAGAAATATACGGGCATGAATATATATACGGGTACTCTTAATTAAATTGTCCCACTTTTTTAGCTTTTCTACCAACACCAATTGACCATTTTACGGTATTAACCTCAAGGTCCCCTTAATAATTTTAACATCCCCTCATCCAACAACTTACTCGCCAGTATCCTTCTGGAAGTTCATATCACCCCCATACTGACAGCTTTGAAACCACTGATTTAACTGATTCACAAAATCAGCACAATTAATTACAATTGAGTAAAAGTGGCTATTCCAAGGTTCAATTAATTGTTTAGAATCAATTAATTAATAGTGGCTATTTAAGGACCAAATAACATAAGAATTAGTTGTGACTGACTGACAATATTAGATAAAAAATAAAAAATTACAAAGATTTTTATCAGTCGCTGTCTTAAAACGACTTAGTACAAATACTTTTTGTAAGATAATCATGCATGCTTCAGAAAAATCTTTGTAACCATTAGCTTGAGATTCTCAAGGCTATATGAAACTATTTTCAATTTTTTTCATTCAAATTAGACATGCTATTATTAGTGTTTAGATCTTTTTACACTTAATTTTTACACTTAATTTTTTACATTTAATTATTTCATAGTTCAGAAAATTATTCAACTTAGGAAACTTTTTTTTAAATTTTATTTTTAATCTCTTTTCTACTAGTTCTATAACTCACACTTCATCTCCCACTATACATTCACATCTTTGCTTCTTCAGAACTTGGTATTTTGCTAAATGTTATTCTTTATTTCATAGTTTTAAAGTTCTCAGTTTGCTATATTATTGCTGTGATAGCTGTTACTAGGGAAGATGAAATAAGAGAAGTTATTGATAAAAAATCAATAATAGATGAAAGATACCTGTGACTAAAATTGACTGATACAGAAAGATAGTTGCCATATAGACAGGCATTTGTCTGTCTTCAACTTTAAGCAAGAAAAAAAAAAGATTCAAAATTGTTTTTATTATTTCTATATTTGAAGAATGCCTTATTAACTTTATTAAAATTTCAATTGTATCTATTCTTTTTAAGCATGTGCATAACTACATGACAGGCCTTATCAAAATAATTAACTAGCCCATCTTTAAAAAATTATTTTTTTGTAAAAATTTTAGAAATTGTTTATTTATGTTAATCATAAATCTCACTTAGCTAATTATTGAATAAAATATAGCACCACACATGATTAAATACTGGTACATATAAGAAAAAGATCTTAAAAATACAAGCATGTTTCTAGTCATAGTAAGAAAAGCATTTTAACACTTATTAAAACAATCTCTATAACTACTTCTGCTCTATTCAAAAATATTATTTGAATAATTGAGAGTTATAAATGAATAATATTATTTATAAAAGGGCTGTTCCAAAATGCCTCCAATAAATCAGAAAGGATTACAAATTGTATTTACTGAACTTATGCATTCACAACATAAAAGTTTTATCTCTGTTGCTTTTATTGACGGTGTAAGATTCTAACAAAGCAAACCCCAACATGGACATGTGTTAGAAGCAGAGATAAGTCATTGAATTTCTCAATGCAGAAAAAATTGAACTGATCAATATTCGCCAATGCCTGTTGAACATTTACGAATCTGACACAGTTAATGAGTACAGTTAAGAGATGGGTTCATTGACTTCAGGTGGCCAAAAGAAATGTGAATAGCAGAGCATTTTTCAGACATGAAAATGGGCTACTTCAGTTATCACTGGCAAAACACTAAACAAAAAAGAAAGTATTTACATTGAAAATGATTGGAACTATATAGAAAATAAATTCTGAAGCACATTAGGTCGTTCATTTTAATAGTACCACTTCTGTAATCGTAAATCTTCCAGTTTAAAAAAATATATATTTCAAAATAGATAGCATTACTTTTTGAACAATCCTCATATACTACTATGCTTGTCATTTGCCTACATCAATGAAGTTTCTGGGTTCCAATCATGATATATTTTTCTAAAATAATTATTTATTACATTGTGTTTAACTCTGGCATCTAATGTATTAGAATTCTAATTGAATAGTCAGTGCTTGAATCGAGCTTAACATTTCAGAAAAAAGATTTTTTGCAATATTATTATAATCTTACTTAATTTTTATACCAGTTGAGATGTAATAATAACAACATCAATTGTGCTATTACAATTTATTTTTTACTTTTAAAACATTATTTTTTTTAAAGAACCAGCTCTTAAAAAATAAATAATAATAGAGGGGAGCAAACAATGAAGAGAATAAGCAACAGAAGTAAAGAAAAGGATACTTTTTATCTCTTGATATATAATTGATTTGGTTAGATCATTTTTCTTGGTTTGGCATTCCTTTCATGTAATGTTGTAAATAATATTTCAAAATTACATTATAATATATGTATCAAACAGTTTATAATATCAAATGAGAAAGACTTGATTTGATTAAAAATTATGTATTGAATTTTTTAAAAGAGAGGAGAGATGTAAGAAAAAAAGGGGTTAGGTAGGGATTGATTTTAAACCCTAATTTAAACAAATGAAAAAAATAATTAATTTTCATGGAAATTCACTTTTATCCTGAAGACATAATGAACCAAGCTTTGTAGTGAAGAAATTAGGGAAAAATAAAGGAACCATCATAAAAACTTGAGAAACAGAAATCAGGCAAATAAGTATATGTATATAGGTCTATAAAAATTCATTTTATTGAATTTCATTTCAAATTATAAAAATGATATTCCTTACAACTACAAATATACAACTTACTTCCAGCAAATACTTTGTTTTTGGTTTAATGTTGCATATGAGTTGTTCCCTGTCCAGCTGGACACATGATGTTAGAGGGGTAGGATGAGAGACAAAGTCCGGTCTTTGCTCAGACAAGGTGGATCTGTAGAATGCTCTGATAGTTAGTTTTAAAAAAATGCAGTTACAAAAATATTGAGGCATGTCCCCAATAATAGTTTATGACTAATGAAAGTCCATCCATCTGTGTTAGGTTAAAAAATTTTAAAAAAGTAATAAAGTAATTTAATTAAGTAAAGGATCTTCTGTTGTCTTTGTGTAAGAGCTGCCACCCAAAACAAACAACAACAACAATAATGGTTGGACCAAAATATGAAGATAACAACCCAAGAAGAAAAGCCATTTATAGCCGAAAAACCCCAAAAGTTTAAGTGGTTTGTAAAGTGATATACATTTCAGAAAAAAATCAAGATAGCTGAATTGGTAAGCCAGGAGCAAATGGCTATGCAAAATTAGTTCCAGCCATTTAATTTGACATTTTAGATTTTAGCAGTTCTGTTAAAATTCATTATTGCATTTATTCATAAAATCTGGTTTTAATTCCAGGATGTTCATATATGATTAGTATCTTAAATTTCCTGTTTGCCATGAATCAAAATCTGCAGCATTAAATGCATAGAATTATTGTTTTTAAAAACACTGGTTGCAGTTTAAACCATAGCTTGAAAAGATGAAGGAATTCTAATTGTGAAGAGTATTGCACAAAGACTATTGGGATTTGATCTGCTCTGGATTTTCTCACATTTTTTTTATATGTAACCATGCTACAATTTATCTACTGATCAAAGACTACCCCTATGCAATTGTTATATATCTATAATAATCTGTTACAGACTTTGAACATAACTAAAGGAAGATCTGGATTCATATCTTTTCTATGGATATTAGTCCAAATTGTATGTAACCTATCAAGAGTAGCTGAAACTCATTGATTTGTAAACCATATTTGCCATTGTGGACATCCATATTCAAGTATAAGATTACTATTATGATCTATTATCTTCAATCTGCATCATTTCATAGTAGTTTCACTGCTTTAGGATCAGGAATAGAGGAATGATTAACAGTAACCATTTATAACACTGAAGTCTGATAAAAAATTGGTGAAAAAAGACAAGACCATAGCAGAAGATAAAGAATCAGGTTGCCATTCTAGGCCTGAAGATTGCAGAATATCTTGTGAAGCAGAAATCCCCACCTGTTTCAATAGAGTAAACGAGTTTTCCATCAGTATAGTGAGTTAGGCTTTAATATATGCTCTCTTGATATGGCAGTTACAAGCAGATATAATTCTCTTTCAATGCTAAAGAATAGAATAATCTTTAGCTTGAACTGGGGGGAACAGAAAGATAAAGAGTGTATGAGTATGTATGACATCTCATACACACACAAAAAAGATTTTTAAAATAAGACAGAAAAGAATAATAAAGATGTAAAAAGAGAAAAATGTACAAAGAAGGTAAAAGAGGTTTGTTATAGTGATATACAGGAACATTAAAGTGAAAGACTTAGTTTGATGACATACATATACAGACAACATATGGAAAGAATCAAACAGCATTTTATTTTACGCAGCCTAATTAACATAAAAAACATGTCATGTATTATTTTTTTACATATTTGCTCTATTTTGAAGATAAAATTCTTTAAAAAAACCCAAAAAGGACCCAACTTACTTCGACAAATGATACAAAATCTTATTTAATTGTTATTTCAATCATTCATTTGCAAATTTATAATTGTTAAAATACTTATCTAATTGTGCTGATAATTTAGTCAGACAAGTCCATTCCTGCATGAAATTCAAATAAGAGTTATGCCTCTTTATTATGGAAAGATAACTTGTACCAAATTTGGAAATTTAATTTATTTTTTATTTTATATTTCTTTTAGAAAACAAAGAATTTTCCAAAGAAAAAAATATTTAAAAACTTATGGTTTATTACATAATACCAGTCACCTTAAAAAAAAACAATTTGTTAAATGATGTCCTTGATATAACATTTTTAAGTTATTTTTTCTAGATTTGTTTTTGATAAATGTCTATAAGCATTAAGCATATATCTTTCACTCAAAGAAAATTTGAAAACATATAATTAACAAATATTTTCTTATTTTCACAGCATTCTAAAGTGTACCCAATAAAATGTTTTTCAAAAACCACATTAATACATGACTTTTTTTTTAACAATAAACCTTACCCCTCACTTAAAAAAATTCTTAAACATTTTTGTAAAAAACTCAAATGCAAAAATATTACTCATATGATCTTCAAGTTTGGAAAAGTGGGAAACATCACTTTTTCTCTTTAGCTTTCAAGTATATAATTTATTTTTAAAGTTGCAAAAAAACATTTGCGGAATAAAAAAAAATACTTAACAAGCAAGGATCCATGACATTCACACAAAATGTGACAAGTGTTCAACTCATTTGAATACTATGGATCAGAATAGAAAGTTTCTTCATAGATGAATCTAATAAAGAAAAAAATATTTTTTCCACACCATTATTTATATTCAAAGGTGATTTAAATAAGTTATTTGATATCTAAACCATGAATTTTCAAAGATTAAAGTTTTTGTCTGCTTAACATTAAAATGGCTTGAACCCTGTCATATTTCAATTCCACTCATATGACAACCTTTATGATTCCATGCAATTTGGAGGGAATTGTTTTACTTATTAGTAAATGTCAAAACATTTCATAAAGGTTTAAAATTTTCTGAAAATAGTCAGTCAGGCAAGCACCAGGATTTTTTTATTCATAGATTCCACATATATATATATATTTTTTGTCTTGGAATTGAAAAGAAAATATTAAAAAGAAAAAAAAAAAATTTTTGATAACACTTATTTGAATAACAATATTCTGTCTAAATATACTAAACTTAGAGGATTGTACCATATAAATGCTTTCAGCACAAGTTTGATTTTCCTGAAAGAATACAAGCTGGTCCTGTTGATAAGAGACAATAAAGTTTGATATATTAATTAGAATTTTTACTAGAAACATAACTGTCTATAAAATAACATTCATCCAAGAATTTTTATTTTTATTAAGCAGTATAGATTTCTTAACACAGGAATCTTATTGATTTCATTCCCTACAGGTGATTGTATGTCGGTTAAATAAAATGTTGGCACATTTTACTGAATAATCCATCTCTTGTCTGCAATAAGAGGAATTTTTGAGACAGCAGCAGGTGTGTTTACATATATTAAATACATGTACGCACACTGGCACGTGCATGCAGAAAAAAGAAAGAGTACTTAACGAGAAAAAGAATTGAGATGAACAAAGGTAAGTTCTACCCAATCACAAAGTGTGTACACAAGAGGATGATTACCAAAATTGTAATAGAATAGAAGGAATGGAAAAAATGAGAGTATTGAAGATAAATGCTAAACAATTTTTTTTTAATTCTTAGTAAAAAAAATATTATTAAAAAATGAATTTCTTATAAGATAATGTGAAAATTAAAAAAGGGTTGCCATAGCTATTCAGAATAAGATTATTCTAAGTTTTTAAAATTTAATACAGAATATGCTTATAGCAAAAGTTGCAACATCATGTAATCTTATATGACTTTTCCAAATCAATAAAGGCTGTAATTCTCCAACATGAAAGCCATTAGAAAGGGACTTGAAATATTGCTATAGCATAAACATGAATGCAGATGAAATTTATGAAAGGTAGCATGATATTTTCTTATGTTCTCAGCTAAAAATGCTATTGAAAAAATTCAAAACACTGGATTAATGTGAATGTTAAATTTTGTTTTAATTCTTATGATGACATGTTATGGAATAAGGAGCATTTATTGTTTTTCCAAATACTAGATGCGAAAAGTGAATGAAAAAAGTCCATGCCATCAGACTTTCATTTCCTTATTGGTGACAATCTGATAATGTTTGTGCCAACTGCCAACTGAACAAATTAATTTGAAATATCTTAGCAGATTCAGTTTTCTATTCTTTTCCAACTCACCACCAACTCTTTTTTTAATAATGGTTTACTGGGTTATCACAAAATCTTGTTGAGACTGAGAGAAAATTGGGTCTTTTATTTGAATGAACTTATCTTCACAAATTGGATGATTTTTTGTTTGTTTTTTCTTTCATTACAAATCAATATTGATCCATGTTTAACTTCATATCAGTTAATAAAAATAGATCTTAAAATCTGATGATATACAGACTGAGCTTAAAATGGCTACTTTCCTAACACTATATTTGCATGGCTACAAAATGAAATTATAATCATATTTAAATATAATTTCATTTTGTAGTCATGCACTATTGTGTGTTGGCTAGCTTTCATAACTTAAAAACTTTAAATTCATTTAATTTAATTTTCATAAAGGAAAATTAAGATATTTTGAGGTAAACTTTGAGAAGGGTTGCATAACTATAGATAGGGTATTAGCTCAAAAATAGTGAATTAGAAGTTGAACTTATATATTTAAGTTTCTAACTCCATACCTGTTACAGCTACATTATTTGTTTTCCACGGGTCTCTAAGATCTATTTATTGATTGGCACTCTCTGACTTTCAAATTTAGAGTGACAATACTTCTATCAAACAGCATACTCTACTTTTGATTAATGGTATGAGTAGAAATGAACAACACTCTTGAGACAATCAATAATAAAGTTGTAATTTCCAAACTCTTTATAGTTGGGTCTAATTCTGATAGGAAAAATATTCTGTTTTCCTTGAGTTTTCGAATAAATTCCATTGTAGTGAAATGTTATTTAAGATCCTTTTTTTTTACTTGTTACAATTTTATCAGTAGAGACAAGCCAGTGTAAAAATAAAACTGCTGTTCAATCTTATATCAAGTTATGGTTGATACAAATACTTATAAGTAACTTTCTAGATTAATCTTTCCTTAACACAACCAAAAATACATAACCAAGATCAACATATGTAATATAATAAAGCTTGAGTAGAGTAAAATAGATAGGTAAAAATTGAAAATTAAAAAGAACTGCAAAATAATAGTGAAATTTTTGTGAATTCTAAAACAGACTAGGAAAATGATAAAGTATTAAAATGTTTTATTCAAGCTAAATAAACTATTTTGATGGCTAAACTTTGCATTCCATGAATGTTTATTGAATTTATTTATTTCAGAAAAAGAAATATGAAATTGGGAATTTAAAAATTTAAGTGATGCAATTAATTTTAGTTTTATTTTCAAACAATAGATAATTTCTAGTTTAAAAAAGAGATAGAAGGTTAGTTGGTAAAAGGGAATGCAAACTTAACTGGTTATTATCCATTTTCTCTTTCATTCTGCAAGAACTTTATTTACAAAAAAACAAAAACATGAAAATATTTTCATTTAAAAAAATTTTTTTTTTTTTTTCATCATTCAAGTCAAATGGAGAAAATTATGTTTTACTGTAGGGGATGATGAGTGTGAGACCCCAGCATACCCTTGTTAAAGCTTTGTTAATAATTCTGGAAGAAAACACCAACATATGGTTACTAGTGTGAGAGAGGACATTTTATTGGCCACAACTTAATTCACTCAAGATTTGAAAGAGACAGACCTCCTGATTCCTTACATATAGAAAATAGAGTACCAAACTTAAGAGTTTTGAAATTTATTTTTTATGAGAGAAGCTTGGTAAAAGTTTCTGTCCACATGACAATATCCTAAACTGCACTAAAAGAGGTAGGATAATAATAGAGATTTTAAACTACTTATTCATTTTAGAGTCTAGTTAATTTGTGTTTACATCTAGTTTTATTGTATGTATACATGAGTACATGTATACATATACACTTCTGATTTCATGGTGAAAGGTTGAAAACACAAAAAAGCAAATGTATTTTTCACTTCAATAAAAATATTGATTATATTTTTATTTTTCAGAAACCAGTTAATAGCCAGCTGCAAAGAAATAAGGCATTATTCTTTCACATTTCTCTGACCAATGCAGGTGTGTGGGAAGAGTAGACTCATAATGAGCTGTCCCCTAACTAATTTTTAAAAGCCTAATCTTTCTATAATTACATTTGCACAGGTTGCATCATCATCAATCTGATTTCAATTTTAATTATATTTTTCCTTTAATTTCCTAAAATAATAAAAACTAAAACAAATACCAAAACACATTCCATTGCTTACCATCTTCGATAAACAAATTAAATTTTCAGTTTATTTATTGAAATATTGTCAAAATATTAAACTGAAACAAATAATTAAAACAATGATTGACCCACGATTAGAAAATTTTGATTAGAATTTTGACCGACCTAAATTTTTAGTTGTATTTCCATTGGAGGAAATGCACAAAAAAGTGTGTAGATGTATGAGGCCATTATTTAGAAGGGGTTTTGTCAGCTTATGAAAATAAGTTTTTTTATCTCCTGACATTTTCTCATTACTTGTTGAAAATACCTC
>JAUZSX010292066.1:0-28746 GCA_034780655.1 Idiosepius hallami
ATAAAGCCCGGGTAAGAGCACGTAAAAATGGCCTTGTGCCAAACTTGGGTGTGCTCACCAAGTAAATATCATATTCTAAGAATTAACTTTATTATTTGGACTTTTGTCCTCATCTTAGTAGGTTTTTTGATATTTCTACACTACGTTTCGGCCTAGTCTCCCTCAGGCTATCTTCAGGTATTTTTTGACCGTAACCTCAGATAGGGATGCTGGGTCTCATCACCAAATCCTCAGTAATCACTGCCTTCCATAGTTGCTGTCTATCTAACCACGTTTGTGACCAAGTAAATCCCTCTGGTCGACTTGGGTAGGAATTGAAACCACTATCAGTCAACAATGTTTATACGACAAGGTTATATCCCTTAGATTATGACAAAAATTTATTTTATAAAAACTAGCCATCATAGCTCAGTCTGTACAACACCATATTTTTAAGTTAAAAATAATTACGAGTCTGGGGAACATATTTTTACTTTTAATCTCCAAAAAATAGTACAATACAAACAAATAAAAAAATAGATTAATTTTTTTTTTATTTACAAAGATACATTATAATTAGAGATTGTTTATGATTATTTCTCTGAATAAATTCTATTTATTTTTAAATTTAAGATTTGGTTTTTGATTGTTTTTTATTTTTGATGTTTTTAATCACCAGTTTGTCTTTGGAACGACCGAGACACTTCAATCCCATGGGTTCAATCTGCTTCTGATCTTCTTTATGAATATTATTTGGATGGAACTCCAAGAGCAGTTACAGAAAAATGGAAGAAAGCATTTGAGGATTGTCCAATTTTTAAAGAAGAATTTCATTTGACTTTGCTGGGAATGACTATCAAGGTAAATTTATTTCTCTTGAATTTTATTTTATGTCTAAATTAACTCTAGTTGTGTTTTATTAATTGACTCATTAATTTGTATGTATAAAAGTCATCAAACCAAGTATGGCTGTCAGACTACCACACACATCAGATTTGTTTATAGTGATGAAGGCTTGTGTGTAGCACCATCCACACTTCTTGTAACTCCTGATGATATATAATCAGTGCAAAGTATGCCACAAACTACATGAACAACAGACCTTAGGTTTTCCTTCAGAGGAGTTTTCCTTCTGTTATAAAACTGTTTTAATAAAAACTAAGGGTGTGTAGGAATGAACCTAAATGACTTCAGGTCATACTACTACCATGCAGAAAAGACATTGGTTCTTTTACTCTCTCTGCCTATAACTTCCAAAACTAGGATACCCCAAAATCTATCCCCTTCTCTTTTCTCCTAATATCTCTGTCTTCCCTAACTCTTTCTCTTTCTCTCCCTGACCCATGCTTGACCTAAAGGTTTAGTCAGTCCCTCTCATGGCTTTAAGCAGGCCACAAGTGTTCTGCTAGTAGCAGAGACTTAATACAAAAAGTATGTAAAAATTAGAATAAAATATTTCTCTAAAATCTAATATTTGTATCCACTTCTTTGTCAATTATACCCACCAATATACAAATATTACAGGTGCATCTAGCTAGTGATTTAACCACACCTCCAGACACTAACCTGGATATTTCCAGATCCTACCGCAAGGTATTGGTGTTCATTAATAGTCACCAACCTAAGTACTGACAAGGCTATTAAATCAAATGAAAATAATAAAAATAAATTCAACTAAAAAACAACAATGTAATCGATATTATTTTGTCCCTCAAATTCGAGAATGACTAATTTTACTGATGTTAATTAGCAATATGAGTTCTTTCGTGACTGAGGCCAATATTGGCAAGAAAGTCCCTACCACAAGTAGGACAGAAGTGGGTAAAAACAACAATTTATAACTACAATAGAAGTAATTTTATTTTTATACTATTGTATTTTTGTTTTGTTATTTTGACAGGGGGACAAACAAAGAGTTGTTGATTATTTCATGGCAATGAGTGTACTAAGTTCCCAGCCTGAAGATGTGAAGAAAAAGACCCAACAACGCTTTATGGATCTTCTCAATAAATTCCATCCATCAGATTCTGAAGATTTGGTCCTTCCATTTCTGACTGAAGTCTACAGTTTTGCAAAACTCGATTAATTTCAATCTTCTTTTAAAAGAATTAAATAATTATTAATAAATTAGGTTTATTAATCTAATTATTACTTTAATTCTTGAAGAAGTCTAGGTCATAAGATAAAGTATAAATTTTTCAATGGAAACTCCTTTATATTTGAATAGATTCATTGTTTTGCTAAAGCTCATATGAATAAAATTTGAATTAGAGTTATCAAATGAAGATGTAATAACCATGAAATATTTACTAGAAATAAAAGTTCACTTTTTAAACAATTGAGAAAAAGTAGTTATAGACAAATTTTCAAGGCATAAACTATATTAGAAACAAAGGTATTTCTACATATTGGCACCCAAGAGAGCAAATATAGAGCATGACATTGATAATGGCAAACTTTTACAAAAAATTTTATACAAGCCAAAATACTATGCAGGCATCCTATTCAGTATATTTAGGCAACACTATTGATGAGGTTTAATGGTGATTCTTTACCCAAGTTTTACTATGTAAATCTTCAGAAGAACACCTTTATGTTGGATAGAACCAAAATTTATGTTTTAATTAAACAAAAATAATTAATTCGAAAAGAAAATCAGACTCAAAACACTAAATTTTGAATAAATGAAATACTTTATATTATTGTATTTATATCAGCTATTAGCATGTGTGTAGGCTCAGTTTCTTCCCCTCATTTTTATTCGGGTTTGACATGTGTTTGTTGATTAATAGAAAAATTCAAATCTTTGTGTTGCGGCTTGACTTTACTTTCCTCATCATTGTCACCTAACTGCCTATGTGGCAAGCTGCTGTCTCTTTGGGTGACAAGACTGCTCTCTCTATATCCAATCTTTCCTTTATATATATTTTAACTTGAACTCTCTAGAACGATATGATATCATACGATCACTTGTACACAACCCACTCCCTCCTTCACTATTTCATTACATTTATATAGAGAGTCTGGAACAAATAGCATAAAAATTGTGTAATGGTAATGGGATGAAAAGATGTATTGTTAAGGAATAAATTGTATTACAAGTTATGGTTGTACAAAAGAAGTTAAATGAGTAAAATAAGAAAATATTTGAGAAATATTTCAAGGAAATTGTACATGATAATTTGCTAGGGATGCTAAAAAACATTCTAACTTACCTTATTCATACAATCAAATACACCAGTTATAAATAGAATAAAATATATATGTTTAAGGTTTTGTTAATTTAAATGTTAGGGTTAGGGTTAAATTACTTTTGCAGATGATATTAAAAAGAATCCAGTTTTAATTTTTGTATGAAAGATCGTTATACAAAAATAAAGTATTCAAACGGAATTAAAAAAATAATTAAGAATTACAAATAAGTGTTATAGAGTGAGTGTTCCTCCCATTAAGTTAAGTCATAATGCCAGTTGGAGATAGGGGTTCTGATATTTTGTATGGAATTTTAATTCATATGTAATTCAATACATGTATACTTTTTTTATCTCTATTGAACATGCTTTTTAAAACTCTTCATTGTACAAGCTTGTTAGTCAGGAAAATAGTGAGTTATTGAAATTTGAAAAGTTAATAAAACTGATAAGACTTTAAATAATGCCTTGAGGTTTTTTTTTTCTGCTCTGCTTTTGCTCTTTGCTTTACTGATGAAAGACATCTGGGCAATCAAAATACCAATATTGTATTTTTTATGGACTGCATAAGGATGGAAGACTTGAAACCGCCACAAAGATGTAATAGAGCGAGTCTGTGGGTAAGGAAGAGTGAGGTCAGCTGTTAGTCACAGCGGGCATTTTATTTCTTTCTCTCTTCGCAGTGTGGCACATGTCTTTATTTATATGCCAGTCCAGCAACGTGGGTGGCTCCAGAATTACACTGGAGAAAAATCATTTATCTACTACAACGCAATAAGTCATCTAGCATATGAACTAACGTGTGATGCTAGTTGAAGAAGAAAAAAAGATGTTTCTAAGTATTGTATCTGCTGTAACAATAAATGAACTGTGTGTGGTCTGTATAAATTTAAGCTAAAGTACTTATACTGGGCTACAAATTCAAGAACCCACTATGAGAGACTCTGTAGTTGTTTCTAGACAAAGTGGTTGGATTTGATAAAAGTTTTAAGTGGCTAAAATTTGTATGTCTCATTAACCCTTTAAACCCTAAAGAACTGATATATCTGCCCTGGCTACTTAAGGCAAAAGAAGACACACACACAACCATATTTCAACCTCTACTTTTGGATCCCAACTTAGCAATATTACCAAGTAGTCACTTAGAACCGTTCTATAAAAGAACAATATTAGAGTTGAAATGTCAGTGTGTGTTTTTTTTGCCTTTGGTTACTAGGGGCGATATATCGGACCCTTAGGGTCAAAAGGGTTAATGTACTAACTCTAACACAAATATAACACCATTTTTATAGACTTATTTGTCATGAGGTTTCTAAGAAATGTTGCAAGCAGTTACTTGAACACAAATTAAGAGTGCAAGTCAAACATTATTTGCACTTTCACCATAAAATATCTTCATTATTTACGGCAGATAATCTTTTACTCACTTTTGGTAATATTAGTCAAGGGAAATTGGAGACAAGAGTAACCAGAATGTTCCTGAATATCAATATGGCTCTTATCAATTTCTGCATTCACTCTGTGCACACACACTCCACCACAACAACCAATAATCACCAGCAGAATGCACACACAACAATACAAAAGACAAAATGGTAGTTAATTTAATCAAGAATAGAACTGCCATTTGTGCACTTAATTACTACGGCACCCCTACTAAGGCGTAAGATTTTTTTCTTATAATTTCCTATCTTTTTTGGACATTTCTTTTGAATTGGAAAGAGTACCTCTTACCTTCAGTTTGATGACGTCACGTCACTTGACGCACTTTTTAGATTTTGTTTTGAAACAATAAAGAAAAACATTCTAATATAAGTATTCTAGTATAAGTCATGATTTAGAACGGTTAATACATTTCGTTAATATCAAAAAGTATTTTTAAAGTTAAACTTGGTTTATTTTTTAAAATCTCGATATTATTATTACTATTTTTCACGAACTTTTAATCATTTTACGACAGTCCGTTAAATTCTGTTTACGGCAGCTTATAGCTGAAAAGAACTGGTTTTGACCTTCGTGTACGGCGACGTTTGTCATTTTCTGTAAGTATTATTTGTTTGTTTTTCATTAAATGTGCTTAGTTATACATTTATCTAGTTTATAGATTTTTAAAATGAAAAATAAAAACCTGTGAAATTGTTATTTTACTTTTCTATCTATAGATTTGAGTTTGTAAATAACGATTTTTTTTTCTTAAAAACAAATAGAAGAAAGATGATGACATTTCTTTTTATACGTAAATATTTGAACTTATGTTGCTATCCTTTTAGATTACAATATATTTTTAATTCTAAATGTTAAAATGTTTTTAGTTCCCTGACAAAAAAAAGTGGCACAAGGAAATGAAAATATAAATAAACATTTAAATCTGAGAAAGTTCTGAATATAAATCAAATTGCTTGAAATATGTGAAACAAAGAGGAAAACACAAAAATGGTTGTGTTTAGTACTGGTCCTGTTTGTGTTTTTTTTATGCGACACTGTGTGTCGTGTCGTGTCGAGACCTCCGTAATGTCGTGTCGTGTGTCGTGTGTACACGCTACACGCATATCACTTTAAATTGTGTTTGTGTTTAATGGGTGGCAATGAAGTCGAAATAAGACCCTAAGCCCAGAGCAACGCCAAATTGTTTACTACTCAACTTTCAAATATAGTGGTTGGTTCTGGCATATCTGTTCTAAACAAATATCATATTTAAAATTGCCACTATTTTCGTAGTATTAAGATTTTTAGTGTACACACACTTTTACTAGTTGTTTTCAATGGTTGTCGCCATTTTTATTGTTTGTTTTGAACCCTAACTCCAACCCTAAGCAGACCCGTATACCCCTAAATATCAATGTTTGAAAGATATGTAGGGTTTAAGTTGGGCAAGTAAGTTTGTGTTTTAAGGACCGACGAAAAAAAGCGCAAACTTGTTTAAATTAACAATAGAAAAAATTCTCGCAATTAAAACTTATAAGTTGGTAAAAAAAAACTGTTGAAATTTATCAACATGGAACCATCCACACTCTTCTTGTAAGAAGCGTGACTTGTTAAAATGCGTGCGTGCCCCACTGCCCCAGGTCCGTACCGACCGTCGTCCGTCCACTCTTCGCGCATCTATGAACTTTAACACTTTGAACCCTAAAGAACCGATGTATCGACCCTGGCGGCTTATGGCAAAAAAAGACACACACCCAACGATATTTCAACTTCTACCTTTGAATCCTGACTTAGCAATATTACCAAGTAGTCTCTCAGAGCTGTACTGTTCTACTAACGGACCACCAGGGGTGAAATGTCAGTGTGTCTTTTTTGCCTTTGGTTACTAGGGCCGATATATCGGCCTCTTAGGGACGAAAGGGTTATGAAAGAAATGTTCATGTTTTCTTTTCAATTATTCATGATTTTGCTTTTTTTTTCAAAGAAGAGGCTTTAAGTTAAGAATCTTTAAAACGAAAAAAACTGTTTTCAATTCTAATTGTCTATTTATTTAAAAGAATCAAATTAGTTTAATTTAACTGAAAATTATTATATTATAATTTTTTAAGGATTTTGTTTTGGATTGCTTGCCTTGGGCCTTGTATGGTTACCTGTTTGGCACAGTGTGGTTGGTTCGGTGCGGTGGCGTGTATTTGCGTCGGTGACAGTGAGTGACTGTCTGTGTGCCTACAATAAAAAAGTGATCTCCTAAAAGTTAGAAAAGGAAATTTGGAAGAGGATTTTAAAATGCTGAGATTTCTAAACTATATGTACTATTACAAACATAACATCCTACATTAGAGTTTTTGCTTTAAGTCGAGCACAAAAATTCTGTGTAATAATATCACTCACTCCACTCACTGGATTACAACTTACAACTAACAAAACATATGGCAAATTAAAAGTGCTTACCGGGAGTCGGTTTCGGTGTGTGGGAGGGGTGTAATGTTGTCAGAAGTTAAGAGAGAGGAAATAAAAAGAAAATAGCAATAAGTAAAAGAGGAATAAATAGTGGAGTGTGCGGTGGGTGCGGTGTGGGGTCCATGCATGGACGAGCTCATTGTCTTTTTTGCGATCGAATAGGTGACAGACAACCTTTTTAAACTGCGATAAGTTAAAAAAAAAAAACAAAAAAAAAACATAATCACGACTTTTCTTTTTATCACTTGAACCTTCTTTCCCCAAAATGTCTGTGTAACATGTTTTGGTTTTCAAATTATTCTCATCATTTTCTTTTTACTTGAAAAATAAATTCAGGAACTTCACTAAAATTGTAAAAAAAATTTTCTCTTTTCAAATTCATTAAACCAAAAAAAAAATCTAACAAACAATGTAGTTTTAGAAGACTCTTGGGTGGGGTTGCCTTTGCTTCCTTCACTTCATTGTGTGTATAATGACAGCCCTCTCTGGGGAATTAACCCTCTAGAGCAGTGAAAGAATGAATAATTGATTGGATTTTGGAATCATGGCATATGAATTAAAATCGCAGTCATTCTTTTATTTGCATTTCAGGATAATTAATACTTTTAAGAAATGTAGAAAATCTCGTTTGTTCTGTGACTGTGCAGTTGTTAAATAATCCAACTTTTTTTCCTCAATAAATATGTTGATAAAAGAAAGACATTTATGAAAAATGCTTAAGCATATTGAAAATATTTGATATGCCATTAAAAACAAAATCCTAAACCAAACCAATCCTTCATTCTTGAAATTCAATTGACAGCTAAAATAACATGGTCCAAAACAATCTTTTAATATTTTTATCTGTAAATATTCATTATTTATGTCTCAGTTCTCTCTCTCTTTCTAACTCTGTCTTCTCAAAAGGTCAATCTCCTAACAGATTTGTTGATTATTGTTTTAGTTTTATTACTTCTGAATTCAAGGCCACTTATAGTTGTTTGTGAAAACAAAATAATGAATCCCAATATGGAGACTCTAGCTCCCACTTGTGCTTGAAGTTATGTTAAAAGAATTGCATAGCCTAATTGTCTATTAGAAATGTAGGGAGGGTGACCTATTAGTTTTTTATGTGGTTTTACTATTATTATTATTATCATTATTATTAAAAGATTATCAAAAAGTAAAAAAGCCTAGGTTTCACTTAAATGTACCACTATTTTCTAAATTATTTTGTTTTTTATAATTAAAGATAGCATGGTTACTTCAATTTTTTTCTAATGAACTGTATAACTAAATGTCATTGGCAATACATTATTGGCATATCTTTTACTCTAAATCTTTATGCTCTCAAAAGTTTTTAATTATATTTTGGACCATTATATCTTTATGCAATACATGTATTACATAACAAGAAATGACTATGTAAAGTAGTAAACTACTGCTAGTAGTGAACTACTGAGAAAGAATATTTCTGACTTTTACAATTGTGTTCTACATATTTGTAAGGATTGGGACACATCTATTAAAGTGCATATGAAGAGTATATAACAAAATTTAATGTTTGTAATAAGATGAGGAAATTAATGAAAGAACTAAAAATTAAAAACTATTTAACAAATATTCAATAAAGATTTATTTGAACATAATAAAGTAATTCACTTATTATAAATTATTAAAATATAGGATATTTCATTGAATATTACTGCATCCTTGCTCTTTTGATGCAGTTTGTGGAATTTTTTTAATTGTTATTTTGTTCATTTTTTCAACTTCTGTTTCCATTTTGAATGTCTTTGATTTTAATTATTTTCTTTTTAACAGGGGAGCATCCATTTATTCTTGCTTAAAAACAAAATTTTCAAGCCGTAATGGCTACCAAAGTAAGTTGAATTGATTCAAAACTTTATCATTTATTAAAGACTTAAAGATTTTTTTTTAAACTAAAGGGTTTCATCTAGGAATGGTTTGAATAGTATGGAAACAAAATGGGATATTAGTTATAAATGGTGCAGACAGGCTACTTGTGCCAAAATTTCATTTTGTCAGTGTTTTATCATGAAGAGATATACTTAAATATCTGAAAAAATGTGAGGGATGTACTTAACATTTGTGATACATTGTAAGTTTGCCTATATTTATTGTTAAAGTGGTCAATATCAATGATAGAACATGTGTAGTAGATAAACATAGATACAGAGTCAACTGTCCTTAATGGCTATCAGCTTCTTGCCTGTTCAATCAACTTTTCATTTGATGAATGGTAATAAAATGCTCTGCCCTAATAAAGTCATTTCTGTCTTCAGGTGTCTTCAATTTCTATTTACATTAAGAATTTCTATATAAAATAAACTAGTTTTTCTGTTCTTTTTAAAACAACATGAAAACATTCTGTCAGCTCTCAATTTGACTAAGACAATCCACAGCCTAAAGCAGACAACCTTAAACCGAGCTAAAATATAACCAACATAAGTTAACAAAAGAAGGGTTAAGAAAAGATAACATTTAAGTCTTGAAGAAGTTGTCTATGAAAAATGATGACATTACTACAATGCTCACTATGACCATGATATGCAAGCCGTATGCAAATATTTTAGGAAGCCAGGTCAGCTAAGGGAGAAGGCTAAGCAGGTTTGTTACCCAAATACTGTTTATTAACACAGATAAACAGAATCTCCATATCATGGTTGGTACATTTGATAGCAAAGTAATGACTAGTCATTTTATTTTTAAGTTTAAACAAATAATATTTGGATATCTTTTTTTTTTCTGTTTTTCAGTTATGCTCTCCTCCTACAAAAGTGGTGAGGTACCTTCCTAACTTGAGAATTTTAATAAACTCATTTCGACTGTTTTGCTCTCATGATGAAGGGACACTCAGTGAAGTATATACCAATGATTCCTACCATAGCACAGGTAAATAAAAAAAAAAATTTGTTAGATTTTGTTAAAATTTAGAGTACTTGTGAATTTTTCATCAATTATTCAGTAAAGAATAAACTCTGCACGGGTTTGATTTTTTTTCTATTCACACAAATATAAACCTTTTCTTGATTTCTTTTCTCAATGATCTGGGATCATTGGCAGTGACTTATATTTTTGGAAAGACGAATGAAATAAGATTGTAGGAAAACAAAATCAAATACTATGACAATAAGGATAAAAAACTGTAATTTGAATTTGTTTTAAAATTTGGCAATTTTATTTTTGTTTTACTAAAAACATGTAGAATTAAATGCCCTAACAAAACTTTAAAAAATAAAGTATACCAATATACCAATGAATAGAGAATACTTTTAAGATTAGAAAAAAGTTATTTAAAAAATAAAAGACTGGAGGATGAAAAAAAAACGAAAATTAAATTTAAATGTTTTCAATATTTTGGAAATATTATTTTTTAGATATGGTGTGGTAACTCATAGAGATAAACGATTAATATTTTACTGTTTACATTCAAAATTTATGAAAATTCTTGATGCTTTTAAAATAATTGTAATAAATTTTTAAAATATAATTTACTTTAATAGTTTTGAATTACTAGAATGGCATCACAGTTTTTTTGGTAATAGCTTTAAAGTTACAATTTTAAAATCATTTAGATTTAAAGAAAAATAAGGTTAATAAATTTAAAAACCTTTGAAAAAAATTTAAAACTTGTTTCCAAAATAATAATGAAAACTGGATCAATTTTTTTCGGGAGATGAAATATTTTAAGTTTTAAATTTTATTTAGAATTATTATAAAAAAAGTTTTGTATCATTTGCTTTTAATATGATTAACTTAAATAATTTATCTTTTTTAAAAAAAAACATAAGTTGTTAAAATGTAATTGGTTTTAATAGATTTTCAGTAATAAAAAAAAAATAAGTTTAATGTCTAAAACTACTTTAAAGAATCATTCTACTAAAATTAAATTATCTTTAAAGCAATTGCTGTTGAGTTTTTTTAATTACTTTAATTTCAATATTAACCTTTAAGAATTTAAATTAAAAAAACTATGAAATGTTGTTTGCTATTTTTTAAAATTCTGACATAAATTTGATTATATTACTAAGTTTTATAAAGACAAAATTAAAATATTCTAGATAAATGAAAAAAAATTCTATTGCTTACTGAAAATGTTTCAATAAGCAATATTTGAAATACTAAGTTTATTAAATAAAGATAAAATTTGACTTCATTAATCACAATCAACTTTCAAAGAATAGAAAAAATGTAATTTATCCTTGAGATGAATATTATTTATCTATTTATTCATTTTTGAAGAGAGTTAAATCTTGTAGAAAAGTAGGTTATAGTTTCATCTTCAAAATAGTCACTGATAAGTCAGTAATCAGTGGATATCATGACTGGGTCAACCCATTCAACCAAATAAATTTCCAGTCAGAATAATAGTAACAACTCCTTCTGTTCTGACATACTAACTTTAATAATGGAAAAAACTATTTTACTAAGTTCTACTAAAACCAATCATTATTCAAATCCCTCTCTAATATTTAGGTCTCATTTGCAATTCAAAGGTAAGAAGAAATTATTATATTTGTTTTTATTATTGCCCATTTTTTAAAAGTAAATATAGTTGGAAGTGGAATTTTTAAAATCCTGCTACAAACAAACCTTTAATGTTGTTAATAATATTTCAGTTTATTTGATTTTGTTATGTTGTATAGTCATTTCTTCTTTATTTGTTTTGTATGTTTTTTTTTTATCAGCATCCATTTTTATTTGTCCTTACCCTAGATTGATTGTTCTTCTTATCAGGTGATTTTTTACTAAAAAAAAGCAGTATAAGTAAGCAAAGCATTGACAACTCATAAAATTTAATTATTAATCTATCAAGTTTTTACATGGCATAATCCTTAAGTATAAACCCAAGCAAAATGATAGTGGCCTCCTAGGACTGGGGTCAACCCATATCGTATGTCTTTTTTGTGGTCAAAATCAAAAAGGTCATATCCTGTTGATACAGCAGCAAAGTTGGAGCATTGGTAAAAGCTTGGGCTCTGAAATCGTAATACGCGAGTTCAAATCCCAGTCAAAACCATTGCATTCACCTTTAGCTACCTTGGGCAGATGGGGCTCGTTAACTCGGGAGAGCAGCTCATCTAGATGAAGGGTAACAACGAATGTAAAAAGCCCAGGTAAGAGCACGTAAAAATGGCCTTGTGCCAAACTTTGGTTGGTGCTCACCAAGTAATTAAAATATCCTGTTGATACATCTCACTTGAATTCTGTTGAGCTAGCCTCACCAACCCAGTTACTTTGCTACAGTCGATGTTATCACTAATATTTATTGGGAAAAGTCTTCATTCATTTTTACCGTTACACCCAGTGGTGCATGGGCAGCAAATTTGTTTTTGCTGTTTCTGTAGCATACTTGTTTTTACGTGAAAGAGCACTAGCCCTATAGTTCAAACTCCAACCTGGAAGACTTTTTGGAGGCGTCTGTTATCAATGTTATCTTTCATCTAGATGAGCTACTCTTCTAAGTAAATGAGCTCCATTTGCCCGAGGAAGCTAAAAATAAATAGAATAGTTCTGACTGGGATTTGAACTCGCGTTATACGATTCCATAGTCCAAGCTTTAACCAATGCTTTACCTTGCGGCCCATTGTGAAGACTTACTAACTCTACAATTCATACAATCTGTTGAAATGTGAAGAAACAAATTTGTTTAGAAAATCATTATTATAAAAATCCTAGTTTGCACATTTAGACATTTATGTAAATGTATTGAATATTTGTATTTCTTTAATTATGGTAACATTTGGTTAAGTTTGAAATCTTTATTTCCTTAATTCTGATAAAAACTAAGCTGTTTATCTTTTGGGTCAAGATATCTCTCCTGCCTCAGCTGTAGCATGGTGTGATATCAAGTTAAATGAACTTTCGATTATTTTGCTGTCCTATATTATGATTGATGCCTAAATTTCTGTAGCAAATTTAATTTCTATTGATTAAACTTCTATTTTAATTGATTATTATTTTTAGTAGTAGCAGCAGTATATTTGATTTGAAGTATATCAAAGCCAATAGACTAATAAATGCTTTCATTCAAAATTGAAAAAACCTTTTTTTTTAAACATTTGAGAAAAATAAATGATTTTATTTATTTCTGTTTTTTATCTTTTAAGATATTCATGGTACAGTGTGGCCTGATACAAAGCTGGGTCCATTTTCCCCAAAAGATAAACGATTTATTATGCCTGGTCTTGTGGGTCCCCAATCTTTGAACAGAACTGGTTCATTATCCCTCAATAATATTGTCAATCCTGAAGAAGTGTTACAAAAGTTAGAACGAAATGTTTTTGAACATACAAATGTAAGTAAATTTCTATATATTTCTTATCTTTTTTCTTTCTACCAGTTCTTTCACCAATTTTGCCAAAAAAAAACAGAAATCAAAAGCATTAGATTCAAATAAAAACCTTGATTTACTCTATTATCAATCAAACCTTGTGGATTAAATAATGGTTTTAATTCAAAGTTCCATTGATTTCAATTTTTGACTGGAGGTTTAATTTCAACAAAAATACCTAAGGAAGATTAAGTGTATGGCTGATGAAATCTTGAGTATACAACAAGATGAAGACAATAGTTCTAAAGTTGATAATAATACAAAATAAGTTTAATTTTTAAAAAATCCTGGCAAATTTAGGATGGTTACCCTTTTCTAGGTAGACCAAAAAAAGAGAAATATCTTATTCTATTTCTAGTTCAACCAAACTAAATTTGAATCAGGAGGACTTTATATAAGACATACAATATTGGCTGTATTTCCAAGTTGAAGAAATAAGTTTTAACCCCACTTCTCAAGTTTACCATCAATCCCTCAAGATTCAAAGTTCTAAAAATGTTTGAAAGAAAATTACCTGAACTTTTAACTGAAATTTTTCTTCATTTTGTTACCACAGTTCCTTCTTTTTTTATTCTTTATCTGTTCATTAATATTCAATATTAAGATATTTAAGATCCTTCCTATTTATAAAGATTTATTTGGGATCCAGGGTAATAATGCTCAAAAAGATATTTTTGAAATTTATTTATCTTTTAAATAAACTTTAAAATTCTTTACTTATTTTGTTTATTAAAAAAAAGACAAATTTCCCTTCTTCTAAGCAGGCATTCAAAGTCACTTAAAACATCTAAAATCTGTTTTATTATTAATTTTTGCAATTATTATTATGATTAGATTCACCATATAAACATATTGCATATTTTCATTTATTATGTTTTTCTTTACTTGGATAATCTTTTAAAGAGGTTAATTCATTCATTGTTTTATACAAAGATGATATTTGTATAGACGATGTTTGCCAGATCTAAGTGATTAAAAACTTCCCCCCGTTCAACAAATAGTACTTGATAAAGATCAAAATTTATATCAGCTAAAACACAAATACAACAATCATTCAAACATCAAAAATTTCTTTACTAATTTCTGTTCAAAGTTTTCTTTATTTTATTCTGTCAAACTTGCTGTTTTAAATATCAATGATTTTACAAATTAATTTTAGTTTTGGGGGATTTTTTTTTCTCTTTGCTGTTGTGTTTATGAAATAGTTAATGTCTTATCCTTTGATAAACCATCTTTTGTTTTTCAGTTGATAGATATAGAAAGAAATCTTTATGAAAATGAATCGTCTCCCTCAGATAAATTAGAATGTGTAGCCCAGTCTTGCCCAACTCTTCTTAGAAAAGGTATTTCTTCTTTATTTTGTTCTCTTTCTTTTTTTAGGCGACAATGTTTTTAATGTGATAAAAGCCTTGACACTTAAAAAAAAAACCAAGCCTGTTACAGAAATTACTGTATTATCTGGTTTTATTTAGTGACCTTATGTTTCACAATGAATGAAGAAGCAGATGTTCTTAATGAGAATAATTCTTGCTGAAAACAAACTGAATAATTGACACTTGCTGCATTGTCACTGATTTTGTTGTCACTTAGACATTTTTTTAAAATTATGGCTTTTGTTTAGGTTGTAGAAAACCTTTAAGAAAATCTATGATCTTTCTGAAACCTTGAGATGAGGCTTGATAATTTGTATATCTATTAATCTGTCTTCATCTTGTCTTCATCTTTATCATTGTCTCCTTCACAAAGTTTTATCCGGTGAACTTTTCATTCAACTCTTATATTCATCCAAAATAGTAGTGCAAGGTGAAATTGATAAGTTAAGAATGACTGAATATATCTGAGAGAGGAGAACCATCTGGCCTTTGGCAATGAAGTCAGGATACTAGACCAAGAGGAATACTGGATTAAGACGTGTAAAGGAAGCTGCACATATGTTTGGCTATAAATGTACCAAGCCCGCGAAGCATAGTTGTGTATACTGTATTGGAACCAATAAAAAAGAAAACTCAGAGTGTTAAAAATACACATATATTAATATATATATATTAATCGAAGTGATAAGATTGCTTAAATTTATAGTTAGAGTGCTCAATGTCAAGGTTTCAATCCTAGTAGTTACTAAGAGTACATTTCTAAGATGTAACACTCCTATCTGGTAATTTGACAGAAGAAGTCTTCCCTCGTGGATTGAATCAAGGATTTGGTTTAAAATTTGTGAGGACTTTTATTTATAACAAGTTACTGAGTTGGATCACCTAAAGAAGGCTGAAGGGTTTATCGGTGAAATAATTGTGAATATAACAATGATAAAGATGAGGACAACAGTCTAAAAAAAAATAGATGTACAAATCTGTATGATCAATTGCGTTTGATTTTTATTTTTGGGATGAGCTTTCACAATCCAAAGTTGCGGTAAATCACCTGAAGACAGCCCGAGGTGAACTGAGCTAAAACATAGTGGAAATAAAAGAAAATATCCTAAAATACTAAAAGATGAGGAAAAAAGTTAAAGGTTAATACCCAGAAATCTGTGTAAATTGAGCAAATAATTTTTTTCTTTTTACTACAAAAAAATTCTAATTGTTGAAAAAAGAAAAGAAAAAGTCAATGAATGAATATTTGTTTTTTGTTTTTTTTTTTAGAATTTTCCGATCTATTTCCTGACCGTGACATTATGAAAGGCAATTTTACAGTAATCACAATCAGCCAAAAAACAGAGAATGACATGGCAACGTTTAATCAAAAAGTAATAGATGAACGAAAACAACTTTTAGCCAGTGTAAGTTGAATCTTTTTTTCCCCACTCTCATCTTTTAATCAAAATGGGTCCAATATTTACACAGATATTGATACTTTCTAAAGCAGTAGTTTACTAACTTTTTTTGTCATTGTCTCCTTCACCACTAGACAAAAATGCCAACGCCCTCTTCCAACGAATGCTATAACAACCGTAAATCTAGGAAAATATATATAGTGGAAGTATACTGGCACAAACGTCTTTTTGCCGCAACTAGAGAATGCTTAATTAAAGTGCCCCCCCCCTGAAAGTTCATATCGCCCCCACAGGTGGCAGAACCCCTCATTTTGAAAACCACTCTTATAAACCATTGTTTTCAGACCTTTCTTCTAAAATTCTCCCATGCCAATGCCAAGAATTTTAAAAACTCTTAGGAATATTAGAATGAAATTTGTATACTGGTAGTTTAAGAGTAGTTCATTAACTTTTTTTTACTTGATGCACTCTTTAATAAATTAAAAAAACCCTGATCTACCCCACCTCCATTTAATGTAAAATATTTTTGATTAAGTGTTTTAGTATTAGGTGAGACAATTTAGTATGTGTGTGTGTGTGGAGGGGGGTTAATAAATATCCCCAACCAGATGTCAACCCATCGATCAACAAAGTCAAAATGTTTAAAAAACATCCATTGTGCAAAGGCTCTATGCATCCTTCTGGTAAAAATAAAATTTTAAATAAAAATATTCATTAATTATTAATCCCCACAATAAGATCTGAGATTAATTTGTCATTTTAATGTCATTTTTGTTCAAAAACAAAAATCAAAGGTTTTATATATGTCAATCCTTTGGAGCCTTAAGTGCCAATACATCAGTCCAGGTGATCTAAGGCAAAAGAAAACACATTGATACTTCAGCCTTAATATGGTCCTTTACTACAATGGTTCCGATTGACTCGCTTATAGTTTTGCTAAGTCAGGGACCAAAGGATAATTGCAATTTCTTTCAGATCTTTATTCTAAATATTAAAAATAAGAATGCAAATTCAAAGTTAAGAATAATAAAAAATAAGTATCTTTCCATAACCAATAATGATTATTTGATTTATGTTGTAAATTTTCTTAGATTAGGTTTTTTTTATCAATAGTCAAATTACATAGATCATTCCCTTACGAAAAAGAATTTATGTAATTTATTTTGTGTTAACAATCATAATTGTTTTAAATCTTAAACAGATTTATAAACAAAAAAGACTCAATGTTCTAAAAAACCTAATTCAATTTAATGTACAAACTTTTACAAAAACTTAATTTTCTAATATTTTATTCAATTATTTAAAACAATCATGTAACCTCTTAATTCTTGACACCAAAGCAAAAAAAAAAAGAATGTTTTTACCATTTACACCCAGTGGTGCATTTGGCAGCTATTTTTTTTTCTTTTCTATTGTTTCTGTAGTATACTTGTTTTTACGAGAAAGAGTCGTTAGTCCTATGTTCAACCCCCAACCTTGAGTACAAGTAAAAAGAATATCATTTTCAAAATTTTATTCAGTGAAGTTATTGACAAATAACATATCTATTATGTGACACTGGTTTAAAGATAATTCTTGTAAATTCAATACAATAACATCACAATCAATTTTAGTTTTATAATCCTTTTTGTTTATGCTTTCAAAAATGTGTTATATATCTATGAATTTCCAATTCCCTTTTCTTTGTCTTGCTTCAGAAACTAAATTCATTAAATAAGAAGACTACTCCACATCAATATGTTCTATCCAGATATTGAAATTTTTACTGTAGAAAATTTTGAACTATTTTATGTTTTTTTTATAACAGTTTATCAGTGGAGCTCAGGAAATTTGTGAAGTTTTAAATGAGCTTGGATATTGGGCTGACTTTATTGATCCAAGTTCTGGAAGACCTGTAAGTAAAGTTTGCATGTCCTGCCCTCCCCCTTTGAAAAAATAGAATTAAAAAAGTTTTCACTGAGGGTTGAACTAAATTTTAATAAAAACTATTGACAAAAATTCAATTTTTTTTTCTAACAAATAGCACATTTACTGAGATTTTAAACCTCCATAATAATGACCAATGTGTATTGTTTTTATTCGTATGTATTGTGTCATGCTCTAAAGATTAATTTAAAAACCTATAGCCCATTTTTGGGAATCGAACTCCAGACCTTCATCTTCATTATTCTTATCTTGTGCTGTACCTACTGAGCTATAAAAACTAGACATTTTTTTCATTTTCATAATTACCTCTAACACATATACTACATTTTTTGATATTAAAACCTATTCTTTTTAACAGACAAGCACACTAGTTATTTTAATAGAGATTAAACCATTAATCATAAATTTCAACTGAAAAATTTTGTGATTTGTTTTTCTTTAATGTTCAAAATAATTCAGTTTAAATCTAATAACCAGATTTTAATCATTTCTTTGTTTATAACAAGCCGTTTTTCTTTCTTTCAGTATTTTTCACGACAAACTGAGAATAGATTAATTGAAACTGATGACCGATACCGTAAGTTAGGTTTTATTATCCAAGATCTTGGTTGCTGCAAAGTAATTGCACATCATGAATGGGGTACCCACAGTTATGTTGGCTGTCTTTTTACTAATGCTCCTCTTACTATCACAGTATTGCAAGCTATGGTGAAACCAAGTGCATCAAGTACTCAGTGATTTTTTACAAATCCAACAAATGAACTTTACATTTTAGAATGAAATCTTTCTATACTAATTTTTTTTAACTGGATTTTTGCATTAAAGAAAATATTTTATGTAAAAAGAAATCCACCCTTTTTGTTTTCTTCTTTCAAAATAAATGTCAATAAAGTTGGCAGAACTATTTAAAATGTATATTTTTTTTACTTTGATAAGATGTAAAATTTTAAATTAATAAAAAGGGTTTTTGATTTTTCTATTTGTATCTGATGTTTTTATTTACTTATAGCATAAATACACTGACAGATTGTAAGGCAATTGGATACCGATCACAAGATATCAAAATTTGTCAAGTTTCACTAACCAATAAGAATTTATTCTTACATTATTTTATAACTAATTGCTTACAATGAGTATATAAATAAATTTAAAATGTAGCATATATCTTTTCATAAATACTTGTTCTCATACAAAATCTATATTTAAAAAAAAAAAAAAATTGCATCGGGTTTTGAAATGAAATTTGTATTTTGTACTGATACCAGGAAATGAACATGCATAAAATACATGATGAGACATAATACGTTAATTGGATTTGGGTTTCAAACAAATAGCTTTTCAAATTTGTTACTGAACGAAAAAAGTTTGAGAACTGCTATTAAGTTATTTCCTAGCAATTAACTTCAGGGTTGAGAGATCTGATGTCACTGAGTTTCATACTATCGAACATTTCAAAGAAAGTTTGTTTAAAAATAAATAAACTAAAATATAATAAAATTAATAAAAACAATTTTTTTTTTTTTTTTTATTAAATTTTTTTTTCAGAAATAGTTTTCAACAACGAAAAAAATGCATTTTTACAAAAAAATTTTTAGGCAGCAAATTGTTTTTAAGAACATTTGTGAGTAAAATTAGATATGCAAAATCTAATGAAGATATTTGATTAAATAAAAAAAAATATATTCAAATTATTTTACATTCCATAACATTCATAAAAAAAATATACTGCTTAAATATCCAGTTCTTTTGGCCCCCATTCTTTATATGCATTTATGTAATTTTTTTTTTTTTTTTTTTGGGGGGGGGGTCTTGGTACCAATAATTTTAAAAAAATCATTAAAAATTATGTATTAATTTTAGTCTCAATTGATAATGACAGAATTAAATTAATTTATATTTTGTGGCTGGTAAAAAATAACTCTGCATTAATAAGGCAAATAATTTTATATAAAGAATTTGAAGGCATACAGAGTTAGTTTGGCTTTTTTTTTACTGAAAATTAGTGAATAATACATTTAGTTTGAAATTGAGTTATGCAGTATGTTCTTGAATGCCAGAGACCATATCATTTAAAATTGAAAAAGAAAACATCCCAAAACATGTAAATAAATATCATTTAGTCAAACACACTTTTTTTTTAATGTTTTGAATGTTTGAGTGCTTGAAATTTTCAAATGGATGTTGGAAAATAAATTTTGAAAATAAATAAAAAATAAACTCAACTTTCCTAAATTTATATTGTGTTGTTTTTTTTTTTTTTGTTAAAAATAGAATGGGATAGCAACACAAAAACTTATGACTTTTTTTCTGCTGTTAGAGTTTTTAAAAAAAGTCAAAATATTAAACTCATAAATATTAACACAATGAATGTAATTTTTTTTAAATTGCTTCGGATAGAAAGAGACTATAAAAGACATTTTTCTGAGTGAGATTTTTTCCACTTAAAATTCAAACTGGAAAAAAAAATAGATGCCATTTTTTTAAATAAAACAAAAAAAAATCTAAGTATTAGAACAATTTAATTTTTAAATGTATTTATTTGTGTTATGAAAAAAAAAAGATTTTAAGGAATTCCTTGATGAAAATGGAGTTTTTTTTTTAATATTATTCATTCTATGGTTTCAAACTTAAACTTTATAAATTTAAAAGGATATGGTGTCTATAAGTAAATAAAGGTTGAGAATCACGGATTTATATGAATGAGAAAATGTATGAATGAACAAAAAATTTAAATAAACATTTTTGGTCCCTTTTATGTTTTATATTATTGACGTGGTTATAAACTGTTTTAATACTGAGCATTGTATTTTCCAAATGTACAAACTTTTTTTTTTTTTTTTAGAAGGCTAATTTAAAAAAAATAATATATCATTTATAATATGCAAAAACAATATAAGAATAATACATTATGAATTATATTTGTATATATATATATATAAACAGGGATACCTGACATGGCCCATTGGTGAACAAATCTTGGACACCAATCACAGGATGAAGTTGTTATACCCTCTTTCTCGTCTCCTATGCTTTAGGTGTCTGTATCTTGATCTACCCAACCTTGTGCCTATAATCTGTTAACAAATTTTATTGGAAAAAAAATTATATATAAAGTGACAACAATAAGTTTTGGGGTGGGTTCTGGTATTTTAACAATAACCATGAAGGTAAAATGTATTAGTAACATTTTCAAATTTCATATATACCACACAAGAGATTGTTATTTTAGGCTTTTACTAGTTTACCCATTCTCAAGTAACACGAGTCTGTCTGGCTTTTCATAACAACCTTACAAAGACACGGCCTTCCACATTTTGAGTACATTAAATCTATAACAAGCACACATACTCACAAAATATTTTTTTAAATCTTTAACATATATTAGTTGTATGGTATGATGTTTGCAAAACCAGAGACACTAATAACCTCAAAACTAGACCAATCAAATGATTTCATGAGATGAAACAAAATATCAAGAGAGAAATAAACCCAAAATTACAAATAAAAACATGAGGGGGAAAAAAAACTATGTAAATGAAAGAAAATGAAAGTGTATTTGTCCACCCAGACTTGAAAGAAACACCCCTATTCCATTTTAGCTTCTTAAAGGAAAAAAGAAAACAGGATTGGGAATAAAAAAGAAATGGCTGAAGGTTTTCTTTCCAATTTAGTTTTGATTGTTCTCTTGATTTTCTTATCTTCTCCTGGACACATTTCCCCGTAAACGGAAACGACGTAATTTTTGTGATGACTTTTCGGGACTTTCAGGTTTCTTGTTAGTTTCTTTTATTGTTTTAGTTGAAAATTCCGAAGGCGTTTTCTGTTGACTAGAAATGCTGGATAATTTTTGACCCAAAACACATCCAAGAATTGGTGCAAACCAATAGACAACCACATGTTGGATTGGTGTGGTTCCTTTGCAACCAAAACTCATAATAGAAGCTAAAATTGGATTCATGTACATCCCAGTCAAAGAAAGGCCTGTTGATGAGAAAAAAAAAAAAGCAAACAAGAATTAGTTGTGTTGCATTATTTTTGGTCTACTTATACATGTTGGGTATAAGCGCAGAGTTTAGACAGTCTGATTAAATACAGAGGGTAAATTAAACCCGACCAATCACAGAGTAGAAAGAAGCATAACTCTTCTATTTAAGGAACTCTGATTTAACAGATTTTCTCGGTTCATTACAACAGCAGACTAGAGACCTGACTAGTGAAATTACTGCTGCTTTACTGGATTTACTACCACCACTAATACGACCACTGTTGCTGCTACTGCTAACTATTTTCCTTATTTTTTGTCTGGTATAAGGGAGAGTTAGCATAGGAGGCTCAGTTAGGGTAGGGTTAACAGTGAAAGTGAATATAATGGCTTGGACAGGGATTTGAACTCATGAAATATGATTCCAGAGTCCAAGATTTTACCACTGCTCCACCCTTGCTGACTAATAAAGAATACAGAATTAAATTTGAGGGTTTGGGGAGAGAGGAAAAACAAACTAAAAAAAAAATACATAGTTTGCTTGTCCTAATAAATAAACAAACAACAGAAAGAAAGGCAAAACTTAAAAAGTCACAAGAGAAAGTTCACATTTATTTGGACATCTTTATTTTTAGATGTCAATACGAGAATCACATGTTGGAAATCAATTAAACTTGAAACCTTATTAAGCAAACAAAAACTACTAATCTCCTCCCCAGTAAGATAGAAGACAAAAACTCTTTTTAATTACTATTAATAATTAATAGATTATCCTGAAATAATTGGCCGGGTTTCTATGACTTTTCGGTACAAGATTGAATTGTGCGGGTGTTATTTTTGATGAGGGCATATAAGGTGATGTTATCAAAAAGAAAAAAAAACAAACAAATGCTTTAATGGCAAGTAAAAGTGGTGGGTGCAATTCTTTAAAAAAAAATTTATTGTGTATAAAATCATAAGAAATTTTTCCATAACTTTTTCAAAAACAAAATGTAGTTGCATTAATTAAAATTTTTTATTCTAATCTTAATCCTCAAATTAGAGGCTGGAATTTTGAAAAACTTTATCTCCAAATCTGATCAATTGAAATTCAGTTAGCTTTTTTTTTTACTGTGACAACATTTATTGCCATCAATGATGATTTAATCAAAGATTACGTTAATTTCCCAGAAATGTGCAACATCTGCTTTAGGGAAAGATAGCATGTCATTCCCAAGAGTATTGGCATTTGCTTGCATAATTTTTTTTATTCAAACCTAAATATAAAGCTACAGAATTAGAGTGATATAGACCTTTAGGCTTGCAGTCTATTTCAAACTTCTTGTTTATTTATTTAATGCCAGAAATAATTTCTATACAAGTCTTATTTGTTCATAATTTGAACAGCAGTTGCACTATTTAACCAATTGCTGAAAGGAATTAAAGGATTCATACTTTCATTAAAAGGAATAACTCAAAAATGAATACCCATAAGAAAAGTAGGAATTCCCATATTTTTCTCCAGTTATGAATTAAATAATGTATTTAGTTCAAACAATATATTGTCAATAGAAAAATTTTCATAAAAAATGTTTTTTCTTGGCATTAAATAACAGAAAAGTTTGATATGCCATTAAACAAATTAATTTGTAAAAAGTGAATTGATCTAATAATAACCCACAGAAATTCTTCTTTAGAATTTAAAATCTTCACGCATAGCTTTGAATTTTATTCTTAGTGTTATGTTTAATTTAAGATAAACTCCCCTGGAAAGAGATAAATTCTCACACTTCCCTCTAGTTACAAGTTGAAAAATGCTAAACATGATAAAAATTTACACAACATATGAAATTAATTATTGCAGTAAACCATTCTTAAGTTCTCCACATATTCCCGTCACATGAGGGTAAACCAAGAACTTCTGAGATAAATTGAAGAAAAATTTTTTGCAAAATCTTTTTCTACATAAGATCCACCTAACTCAATACACTTCTGCTAGCGATGTTTCCAAGAAATTCCTTCTTGATAAAACTTTCTTTCTCTATTGTTCTAGATTGAGTTTATGTCATTTGTCTTGGAACTTTTTGATTTACCCTCATACACAAAAATCCCTAATTGATTTTATGTTAAAAGATTACTTACCGGCAACGACCATTAAAGGGTTAGCAAAAACTTTAACCCATGAATCAAAAAATGGCCACTGAGTAATTTCCATTTTGTTTAACCAAGTATCAAACATTGTTGCTCCACCTTCAATCAGAAATCCCATCGTGACAGCAACATTCAGGTCTGACGTGCAAACTTGCTGTGATCTTTTTTCTGCATGTTCAGGCATCAACTCCATCATCCAGATGATATTTAAAACCATGATCGTGGCTGGAATGGCCAAAATCTGTAAAATGAAGCGCAACACAAGGCTCTCAAGTGGAAACCATCCAGTGATGTACCTCTGTACATTAGAAGTGACTGAAGGGACAGAATTCTGGAACACATGTCGTAAGAGTTGGGTCATCAGTACAGCCATGATGACGTAGCCTATAGGTCCATAGTAGTGCCGAAGGATGCTGTGTTGGCAAGATATTGTACAGGCGGTGATGGTGCACAAGAAATCTCCCAAATAGGACTGCAGCCATTTGGGTGAGAAAATGGTAGTTAGTTTGTACAATAAGATGTGTGAAAGCACAACGATTGTATAGTAGACAAAACAGTGAAACAGAGGTAAGAACCGGAGAAGAAGTGGCTCACGTCCAAAGGAACTGGCCCAAACCTCTTGGGAATCCATATCAATGGATGCAGTCTGAAAAAAAATAAAAAAATTTTTAAATCAAATAATAATGTTTGCTTAGTTTTACGGCATATCAGCCCTTTTAAGTTATTTTATGCCAAGAATAATTATTTTTGAAAAACATTTTTTTGTCCATAAGTAGTATTCAAATTACACAATATTCACTATTTAATACATAACAGAAGGAAATGTGTGGATTCATACCTTTCCCAAAGGTATCAGTCTAAATATGATTGCAAATGGAACAACTAGAAATCACACTTGCATATTATGATTCTGAAGTCAGACTGTCTATCCACTGTCCCAATTGAACTTTCCTTAATAATAATAATAATGGCATGATAAAAAAAAACCCATCAAAAATATTTTAAAGCAGAGATCAGTAAATTCTGACTAGTAAATAAATGAATAAACCATATTTTTAGATTGAACTGATTGTGCTGCACTAATGATTTTTAATAAGAATGAAATATATATATATATATATGCAAGCAACCAAATTTATTAATGTTATTTATAAAAATAAAAATAATTTCTTAATTCATTCATATATATCACAGTATGGACTTATACAGTGTAGTGCAAAAGTCACAAATTACTTAGATTTTAATATTGTATTTAGTTTTTATTTTTTTTATTGTATTTAGTCTTTATCACTGAAACAACCAAAGCATAGGTTTTGTGACACTCAATAGTTAGTATTATGTAGATGAATATCTAATTTAATTTAATAAAAATCTAATTTATACAATTTTAAAAGAAGTCAAATAGTGTGTTTTTTTTCCTTGAGAAGCTAAAAATTAATAAAACAGCATAAGTCTATGGCTTGATAGCTGCTTACTTCTGCTTTACGGGAAGTTGGGATTTGTTTATAAGATAATCTTTCACCAAAAATCCTCAATTGATAAAATCAATAGATTTGTATACCATTAGCCTCTCTAATAGCAGATTTTCTGATAAGGTTTAGTTTTTAGTCATTTTGTTTATATATTGTATAGAATTATAAAATTAACCCTTAATTCAAACCACAGGAGCAGCCTGCTCTCATTCTGTTAACCATGACTAGTTTAATGCCTTGGACTCTTAGTAATTACTGCCTTGGAACCAAATGAGAGCCAGCTACCCCTGTGGCTTGAATAAAGGATTAAGTTAAAATCTGTGAAGACTTTGGATTATGATCAACGATTCCCAGAGTTCAATCACCTGAAGAAGGCTGAAGAGTTCATAAGGTTAAAACGATAAGGTTGAGGACAACAAGCTGAAAAAAATAGATCTACAAATTATTAAGTCTCATCCGAAGGATTCTGAAAAACTATCCTGTGTTATTTTGAGATATTTCATGAGTTTTAAAAATGTGATTTGGAAATAATGACTTAGAAGATGTTAGCCTACCTGATTATTGAAGAATCCCGAATCCAGTTATGATTTTTGAAGAAATAAAACTATCAATAAATCAACTTTTTTTTTTAAAGAGAATATCATCAAAAAGGAGAAAAAATAGGGGAAGATTTCAGTCATTCAGTCATATTTGAGTCATTTTTTGGTATAAGATAAAAAAAGGTTTTAAAAATATGAAAAAAAACACAGCAGTTTATGGTTGCTGTATAGCATTAATGTAAAAGTAAATTGTAAGTACAAAAGTCTTGTAATGAGAAAGATTTGATTGTTCAGCAGTAGGGGGGGATTAGATGGTTGCCACCTGATTGTATGATCACGTTTTTTGTTTTTTATCTATTTATTTTCTTTTCCTTTTTTTTTTCAAACTGATTATAAAGATGAGCAGATAAAGCAAAGGTGAGTGGTTGGTAATGGATAGAAAGGAAGGGGGAGGGAGAAAGAGAAGAAGATGGAGAGAGGGAAAGTAAAATAGAAAGAGGGAAAGAATGAGTAAGAAAAGAAAGGCAGACAGAAATAAGGAAGGAAGAAAAGTAAAGAAGGAAGTGGCTTGAAATACTTAGTCAACATTTATCCTTTATTGATCAATATTTCCTCACCCCTATTCAAACCATGATCTTCACACCCACTCTTTTAAAACTTTATATATATATATATATATATATATATATATATATATATATATATAATCTGTTAAGTGAGATTGTTTATATTATAGTTAGAGTGCTCAATATCAGTGATATAGACCATGTATATTAGTTAAGCGTAGTCAACAACCTTGGAAAGCTTTTCGGTCTGATGACCCTGCAGGCGAGAAACTGACAGTCACTTAAGGCCGTTAACTCAGTGTCTACAGTTAACTAGGGTCTGATGACTACACAGCTAAGAAACTTGCAGTCACCAAAGGCTGTTGACACTTATCTACTATACATGCTGTATCACAGATACTGAGCACTCCAACTATAAATAGGCAATCTTACTCTACAGATTTATAAATATTATGCATAAAATTGTATTGTCAAAATGTTTTATTATAAAATTTACTGTTTATTAATTTATTTACATTTTTCTATATATCTATAGTGCAGAGTAACTTCTTTATTTTTTAGTTCTACTAGTATAATTATTATTTGGAACTTATACTAAATTCCAAATAATACTAATTGACAAATATACTGTCAGAAATGAAAATGGAGTAATTGTATGCATTGCAATAAGAATGAGAATAGAAAGTTAAAATAATATAAATATTAATTATGAAGCTTTAATCTCAGAAACCTGGAAAAGAAACGTTTTGGCATGTCTAGTTCAATTTACTGAAAAATAAGTTTTGTACTTTTTGTATTCATTCTTTTAATTAATTCATAAATATTTTTTCATGTTTGATAAAAAAAAGACAGTTTAAAGCTTTGAAAAAGTTTAAAATTGTTGTTTTATTTAAAATGTTAAAACTATTTTTTGAAAAATAAAATATGAAAATTTTTATAAAGAATTTGAGCAATACAACTTTTACCAATAAAAAGGTCTTATTTCTTTACAGTATGACAGCTTATCTTAACAGAAATGTTGGAAATGTCCTCTGTTATCATTAGGACATTATTTTTTACGGCTCACCAACTTTTCAGACACACTGTATTTATTTATTTATTTATTAAGGCAGTATTTTTTCATTTGAGCAAGTTTCTTTTATTAAAAAGAACAAATATTCTGTCGATTTTTCTATAAAGTGTTTTTGTAAAAATACTAAAAAAATCTAGAAAAAAAAACAGATCAATCACACAATATAATACACTAGTTCTACACTGTCCCCAATATATTCCGATTATCATCACTATCTTAACTGTTAAATGAAAGTATATAAATATGAGTAAATACACACACACACACACATATAAATATATATCATATATATATATATAACTCCCAACCCCCAATAATGTTTTAGTTAACAATATTCAACAACAAAATTATTCAAATTCTTTATACATTCAAACATTTTATATTAGTATTATAAAAAATTCCACACTTGAGATTTATTTGTTTTTGTTTTATTTTACAGCATATCAAGCCTTTTAGGTCATTTAATGGCGAGAACAATCATTTTTGATAAAATTTAACCCATGGATAGAGGAAATGTGGGGATTCATGCCTTTTCCTGGTGTGTTAGTTTAAATATAAACAATAATAGAACAACAAAGATTCAAACTCGCATTTTACAACTCTGAAGTCTATCCACTGCTTACCCACTGTACCAAGTGTACTTTCCCTTGAGTGTTTGTGGGTATATGTATGTGCACAACAAATTAATTATCTGCACAGACAACCTTTACAAAGTATATGCAGATTCATTGCATTCGAACATGTCATGAGGGTTGGCCTTCTTATGTAAAGAAGTGGCAGTCACCATTTATATATATATATATATATATATATATATATATATATACTATCAAATTTAGCCCGGCGTTGCCTGTGACTGTTGCGAATAGGATGTTATCTAAAACATTGTCTGTA
>JAUZSX010292067.1:0-14075 GCA_034780655.1 Idiosepius hallami
ATCACACACTAGTATTTAAACACTCATACACTCAAACCCACGTACATATACTCTTACGTACATGAATCCACGAATTATTACACACACACACACACACACACACATACACACACACACACACACACACACACACACACACACACACACACACACATGGGCATTTTAAAAGAAGTCAATAAAATCTTCTTAAGAAGAATCTTGGTATTCAGACTTTTATTTTGTAAATGATTCAATTTGTTTCCTTTAGAATCAGGGCTGATAAATTGTATTTCAAATTGTTTTACTGTTGTCTTCATCTGCATTGTTATTGTCAGAACATTTCAGCTGATGTATCCTTCAGCTTTTTTCAAGTGAATGAAATTGAACTTGTAAACCATAATTGTTATAATTGGAATCCTTCAAAGAACTTCAACTTAATATTTTATTCACTCTATTTAATCTACAAGAGCATATTGTTTTCATTCTAATAAATACAACTAGATAGAATCATGAAGTCATGTAATATATTTTAAGTTATTATTGCCTTTGGGTTGAATTTAAATTTCACCTTCAGATAATAAAAACTCAAAACGTTTATTCATTGTGCCTGTCACACAATATATCAATCAAGGCTTTCTGTTACAACATGAGGATTTCTGAGTTCAATTCATTGAAGAAGTATATAAGGTGCCTTAGACAAACATTATGAAAATAACAATAAAGATGTGGAAAAGAGTCAGAAAACTCAAAACATTATACCTAATTATTACATTTCTCTCTATATATATTTTTTGTATAATGCCAATCAATAATAAAGATGAAAAGTTTATGTGTATCAACACATATTCTACTTAATTATAACATTATGGCATAATAAGAAATCTATCAGATTTATTATCTATACAATTGAAATATGTTGTTTTATGAGAATAAACTGACTATAATTCCCATGGAGTAAAAACTTCTTGAGTTTGATTTCTGATATTAGTGCTTCTTAAAACTCTTAAAATGTTGCAATATTTAGAAAGCATTTTTTGCTGCCTACAAATTATTAGTAAGGCTTATTTGGTTATGATCTTTCCAGATGACATGGCTGAAAACATGTTTTAGAAGTATTTAAATTTGAAAATAATCATCAATTACAGTGTTATAAAACATTTGTGCTTTGATTTGAAGAGAAAACTTGTCCCAGTTTGAAAAACAAAATAGATTTTATGTTTGAATCAAGTTTCTATTCTTTATTATTAAAACATTTATATATAAAGCAAAATTGATCAAACCTAAAGTGGATTTGAAATCCATTTTAGAAATCATTATAGATTTTATCTTTTGTTTCTAATGATATTCCCTAGCTGTCAATCGTTCACTCTTTATATGCAACACTTTTAAGAATCTTTTAAGTAAAAATTATGAACTTGTCTAAAATCATAGTTTATTATATGATTTTATTGAATAATCCAAACTTTTCATAAATGGATCTTGAAGTGCAAATAGCTGACCTTTATATATCTTTTCTGAATGTCACCTAATGCGATTAGAGGACACGTTGCCTTATTCATTCACATTCATTGAGATATTTATTCAACATAAGAATTTGAAATGTGTCAACAGTTAACTACACAACAGAGTTATTTCAAGCTAAACTATTTACACATTTTTAACAAATTAAGCAAGAATTTTTGTTAAGAAGTTCTTAAAAAGTAGCTTGATATAAACCTTATTAAAGTAAGACTTTCTTTTGTTAATTAAGTCATTTAGTTTTATGTAAATAAATATTTTAAGTATCAAAAATTTCAAACTTGTAAACTCAGGAAAAACATTTCTTTTCATCAATAACTAGACGGCATTTTATTATAGAGTTGCTTTAGGATAATTAAAGGACAATTAGATAATATAAGGCATATATTTAATTCATATTTGATATTTGGAAAATATTGATGAAATAACATTTAAAAATTAAATCGTAAGGGAAACTCATTAAACTTTAAACTTACAAAAGCTTTCATTCTAATGGAGTTTTTTATTCTTAGATATTAAAGAAACATTACTTGCCTCAATCCAAATATAGAATCAGAGCCTTTAATGCAGAAGCAATTCAGAGCCCATAACCAAATTAGAGGCATATTTGTTGGTGACAAAAATCACCAAATTTTGATTGAAGAAAAAGATTTTATGAAGTTGTGAATATCAGTTTTCACCATATAATTCCTCAAGGCAAAGAGTTTGTAACTACAGTGTTCTCATTGTAGATTTATATACCCTAGTTATGTATAAAAATATTACAACAATTATAAGTATAAATTTGGCACAGTTGTTCATCCTGAAAATGTTAATGGCTTGTGAAGAGTAATGTGCTTCACCTAAAACCTAAATGAGGAAACATTACATGCAAACATACCTATGTAATTCTCTCCAATGCTGCATAAGACCCATATACTGTTTCCTTTTTATATAAATAGACTGAAATCTGCTAAATCCACAGTGTACAATAGAGTTTAGTGTTAAAAAAGTGGATAAATTGATGTTTTATCTTAAAAAAACCCAAAAAACTCTAGGTTTATTTTAGCTCTTTTAATGCTTCTATTTGTTCTTAAAAATAACAAATAGAAGCATTGCTTGAATTCCTCCGACATCAACAAAGTTCCTCAATCAGAATGGATGAATGAAGGGAGTCGAAAAATGATACTCGTTTGGCACTGGATCGCGATTTGCTAAGAACAATCAAGACAAGGGAAAGCAAAGGAAATCAGATTTTATTCATCGATGATTGTAAATAGATAACATTTCGAAGATGTAGGGAAAGGTCCCTTGTAATGAATGGAAAGACGCTGAAAGGGAGCAGAATCAGAATTAGCAGAATCAAAGAATTGAGGCTTTATTTTGGCACAAGTTCTACAACATTCAGACGTCACACCCCAAACTTCATCAATTGAATTATGGCATATTTTGTGATCTTACAAAATGCCAAAAGTGTTTGCATTGCACCCTAGGGTATATTAATGAATCGTGTTTTAACTTTAGTTCGTCCAAGGATGAAGCGGAAGCGCCATATACTCTCGATAAAGCATCACCAACAATGTTTTCACATCCAAGACGGTGTTGTTATGTCATATGAAAAGGGAAAGAGTTCCATTTTCCAGCGTATAATTTTGTCATTTTTAATTTTTCTGCGACTAGCAGGTTTAAACATAAAAGATACGGCTTGCTGATCAGTTATAATAGTAAAATGTTTTTCAGCAAGAAAATATCTCTCCATTTACGAATGCATTCGTCTATGGCATGTTCTTCTTTTTCGACTATGTGTATTTAAGATAGATTTAGCGACTAAGGAAAAAACGCTTTCAGGCTTCCCAGTTTGTTGCAAACTGGGAAGCCTGTAGCGTTCTTTTCTTGGTCGTTAAATCTACGTGCCTCACTGCCTCAGCCTCCGATAGCATTTGATGCATCTGTTTCAATAGTAGACAGCAATTTAATTCATCATCGATCACTTTCACGGATGCTTTGCTTCTTCGCGACAATGTCCCTCTTAAGTTATTCTATGAGGAATTATTTTCTATTAGAGGAAGAATTTTATGCGAATATTTCGGTATCTACATCGCGTAATACGCGAACCATCCCACATCCAACACACCTCTCCAAAGAATTTTAATCGGATGCAAGAGGGGTTTTACCACTCAGCGTCGGGTTGAATCGTTCCGTCACAGATATGTGGTATCCCAGTAAAGTAACGGAAAGAAAATGACAATTTTTATTTCTTTCGGTATTAATTTGTTAGAATAATTTAAATTAATGCAACTGCCCGCAGCAGGATTTTTGGCAAATTACAAACCATAATTTTATTCTATTAGGTTACATAATCACAGTTTAATTTATTCAAGAAATAATATTCTTCCATCGAGTTAAAGTCAAAATTAAGCCAGTTCATAACAGAAAGACTGAAACTGCTAGTCAACAAAAGTCGAAAGATAAAAGAAAAATAGTTTTTAATAAGTTTTAATTCGATTTAAAATAAATCAAATTCACGTTTTCGGCTGACTAATTTCTATATATATATTTTTTTTTCTCCATTTGTTTGTTTAAAATTAATAAATGACTCCTTGGTAGTTGAATTGGTATCAATCATAAACGCATGCGTGGATATGAATCATTTTTTATATATATTTTTAATTTACACTCCATTAATCATTTATAATGTGTGTAATAAATGAACCCAAAGGACTAACCCATGAACAAGTTGTTAAATGGTTTTTTAAAAGGTTTTCTAAATAAATTTCTTTCTCACTTTTACAAACATTTTCGTACTTGAATAGAAATATCAACCCCACTCTTTTCTGATGAATGAAAAATAAAATATTCAATAAATTCTAATAAAATTGAAATGGTTAAACATGAGAAATATCCTTTTTTTTTAAATACAAATCAATATTTTTTTAATCATAAAAAGTGGGTAATTTTTTTTTAAATTTAGGCACGAACTCACATTTGAAGACAAAAATATTTTTGTAGATTTCGGTTGCTTTAAAAGAATCTGCTAACCGTTTCCGTCATAAATCATTATCCCCCATATTCCATTTATTGTAAATGAAAAATAACGTTGATTTCAATTTTAGTTTAATATAATTCTAATTAAGAAATAACTATTAAAAGAAAATTAATTAAACCAATTGACATGTTAAATAGAAATGACAACATTTTAATGGATAAAAAAAGATTAATAAAAATACTGCATTGGCTTTTGTAGGGGAGGAGAGGAGGCGGTCTATTAAAAAAAAAATATGCTTGTTGTCGCTAACCAACTCATTGGCCAAGGAGTATCAAATAAATAAAAATTCAAACTTTGGGTAGAGTGATAAAGAAAATTTCTAAAATGTTCGAAAAGTCATTTGTAAAAAATATTCAAGTGATAAATCTCTATGCTAGCTTCTTTCCTCTTTACTATGCATCCGAGGAGAAACTTTCTGCCTCACGAACAACAAGCGTACTGTTCGGTTTAGAAAGTGGGTGATGGTAGCGGTAGTAATATACATGAGCAATTAATAGGGTTCGGTAATATTCGTAAATTTCCGTACGACGCTAATATATCGGTCGTTGATTTCCGGAAAGTGTCGAAAAGTGTGTTCGGTGCAGTGACGTAGTTGATCAAATGTAAATCCGGGAACTTCGCCAGTCAGTGCTGTTTGCTCCAGTCGATTAGTGAGAGAAAGAGAGTTAGCTGTGAGAATACAATTTACTTCATTCTTTTACTAACTATTCCACTGGCAGGTGAACAATGGCAAGTTCTGATGTAGATCCAGCTTCGGGTCCTAGCAAGAGTGGCTACCGAACAGCTTTAGATAATTGCTGTACATTTATTTACAATGGTGAAACTGGTGAGGTTTGTGGCCGTACTGGAAAGAGTTGGGGTAAGTCTCTCCTTACTCCATACCTTATCTGTCTTCTGCTACTGTCTCTATTGACTACTGCTATTTATTCGATGATGCATTTTTCTTCAATTTACACTTACATTTGATATTTCTTGACTTAGTTTGCAAATTTTGGTTGCCTAAATCATTTCTTTGTTCTCTTTTTATTTGGTCCATGGTTGCTCTCCATTTTCCGTTCTTCACTATTTTTCAACTAGTTTTGCTGAAAGACTTTAAATGAAATTGAAGTACAAAACATACAATCAACCATCCTTATTCGATTATATCGACCTCTATTATTTCAATAATTTGCTTTTTCGCGAGTTAATATTGCTAGCAAACCCGAATTTTGTAGAAAAAGACAATATACCCCCCAAACTTCATTTTTCATTGTGATCCCTTCAATAACATATAAACTCATCATATTTCTTGAATTCTTTGTTTCAATTTTAAAGAAATATCGTGAAAAGAGTCAGTACATTAGGTAAAATAAAATTTAAAAATGAAAACGGTTTCTTTTTTCTTTTTTTTTTTTTAACACCTTTAATGGGAACTGCTGCTGCTGTCTGATAATCTTACAATATAGGCCAGAGATTGGAATTAGATATTGATTTATTTTTGGATTATCCTTTGTTGCTTGCTTAATCTGTCTCCTCCGTTCATTTGAAAGATTAAAAATGATAAAATAATAGGCTATTGTTGTTGCTAAACAATAAGTATTAGGTTGCAACAAGAGCGCTTGTTAAAACGATGAGGGAGTGCAAAAAAGAAAGGGCTTTTGTAAGGTAGAAGGAAGGAGAGAGCCAACCATTGAAATGAGTTATTTTTTGCTTTATATACCTCAACAATGTACGTCAACAAGAAGCAACCCAAGTGTTGATGAAGTGGATGATCGTCATCATGATCTTTATCACTGTATTTGATTTGTAATTGAATTTGTAAAAACCACCAGAAACGAAAACGTTGAATGTGTGTGGTTGCTACTACTACTGCTTTTTGGTAACCTTGAAGGTGGCAACCAGCTGAAGGTGAAATTCCGACCCACCCACCACTAACTTAGCGCAAATCAATGCTTTTTAGAAATCGTTTTTTTCTTTTTTTTATTTGCATCTATAGAAGAGAAATATTCTAAATTAAACTAATAAATTCTTTTCTGCATTTATCTCTTTATATTTTTTCTGACTAGATGTTTTAAATTCATCAAAATCAAAATAAGAAAACACAATGATAAAAAAAACTGGCAAAGAATGAGACTACTACTACTACGACCACTCGTTCATTTTTTATTTCTTGAATAAAAAAGCATAAAGTGCTTTCTTTCTTTTTCATTATTTTATTTGATCAATTAAATTAATGTCTTCATGAGTTTTCTTTCTATTTGAGATGTATAATAAATAACAAATTGTATTCATTTATTGTGGTGTCAATGTATGTCCCTCTTCTTTTGCGTTGGCTTTTTTCTTATTTTTCTCCTTTTAACCCATTATTTTAAAGAATGAAGGTTGTTTATTTTTTGGTTCTCTATTAATTACATTAAAATTGTATTAATGATTGGTTTGATGTTGAGATTAAGTCTGATTTTATTTTTACAAATACCAGAAAAAATGGGTGGTTTTCTTTTATTTCTTACCATCCTCTTTGACAGACAACTCAACTCAGGTTGCTCTTTTTCTTACTGATTTAAATATATTGTTATTCTTCCTCCAAAATATAAATAAGATTTCTTGGCGTGTTTGTTTAGTTTTGGATGTCCATTAGAGAAAGAAGAAAAAGATAAGTCTTCTTCGTTACTGACCTTGCTCTTTTTTCTCTCCATTCCATCATTTCAAATAACGCCAATAATATGCACCAATTGATTGCACCACTGCAGCAGCAGCACCAGTAACACCAATAATCATGCCACGATGATGATGGTGATGCAAGCTGCTGAATACTTTCGCTTTAAAGTGACTAATGAATGTATTGAATGTATGGTATGGATGATACTAAACAAACCTGTTTAGTTTGATGATTAAAGTAAACTTTCATTCTGAGACCTGCCTGTGTCTGGCTTGATTTATGATCTAAAAACAAATGATAAAATCAGCGAAATAAAAAAAATCGGATTGGTGACAAAATATTTTTTGTTTTCGTTAGCAGCCAGCAGAGGTCATCATCTTAACCCGAGAAAAAAAAGGAAAAGTTAGAATAAAGGAAGGATTGGATGTATATAAAATTTTAATAGTCGAATTAAAATCTTATCTAGTTACAACCTAGATTTCGAAAATCATTACATCAATGATATGTTTTTTCTTTTTTTTTTTTAATCTTGTGTCACGTGCTGTAATGTGTGCGTTTGTATTCTTGTCGGTTGATTATGACTACCTACCTACTAAATCTTAGGTAACCACTAATAATAATACTGACATATGAGACCTGACAATTTAAGCGTCCCATTTCAATCATTTCATCTCTCTCCACCCCCTCTCTCTCTCCACCCCCTCTCTCTCTCTCTCTCTTCTATAAAATAAACTGTATATTTTCTCCTGATGATGGACCCAATAATTAAAAGATATCTTATTTTCTGTTGTGACCCAGTTTGATATTTTATTATTGCTAAGAGAGATTTGCTTACAGTGTAATGTCCTCAAACGAAAGGTCATTCATTCTTATACGAAGCGTAGGCAATAGTAATTACCACCAACCACTACCACTCTCACTTCAATCTATGAATTTCTCCATCTTTTTATTCGGCCTTTAACCATTATTTAACATTTTCAACCACTTTCTTCAAAATAAAAACACTATCTTTGTGTGTTGTTGGTTTCATTGTTTCAATGTGTTGAATAATATTGCACATAGCGCACTCTGCCACCGCCGCCGCACACCGCACCGCACCGCACTCACTTTTCATTCCTGTAGGTTTTTTTTTCTCTAATTAACTAGAAAAAAAAAGCACAGATTTTGTTCTAAAAAATACTTTGTTTACAAAGAAGTTTATTCCTCGTTATTTATCGACGTCGAATAATTGAATAAAAAAAAACCTCTGCCACCGGTGTGTGGTGTGGTGTGGTGTGTGTAGTTAGTTGAGTTGCCCGAGCATTGAACATTAATTAGCTTATGTATGAAAGTGACCTTCACTGTTATTATAACTTTAAGTTTCTCCTTAGATGATTCTAAGATTTTTTTCTAGAACCTATATCGATTACAATAGCTGTGAAAAAGAACTTGCAATATTTTGAAATGTGAATATGTTTTATTGGTTGTTTCACAAAACCGTTTAATAATGAACCTTAAAATTGATAAGTATGAGTGAATTTTTACTTAATTTCACTGACTGATCCTTACCCGAAAAGTTGTCAAATTTTCTTAAGGGGAATAAATATTCAATTAACAAAATCAAAAGGTTTAATATAACGGTTCTTAATGCAAAAGGCCAGAAGTACTTACTTCGTCGAAATAAATTTGGAGTAACTTCAGAAGTTTTGCAATGGCTCTTACATAACTAAAGATTTTATTTTATTTATTTATTTATTTTTCTAAGTAAAAAATTGACTCCAACTAACTCAACTGTCTATTTTTGCTAATTCAAAAATAAGTCATGTATTATCGCGTGTGGTGGTCTGGTCGTTTGCTATGTTTGTCATTGAGTAGTTGCAGCAGCAGAGCATTTTCAGCTCAGCATTGTCGATCAATGAAGAGAAGAAAAATTATTGTCCTTGGGTCGAAAAGGCAAAGAAAGCAATGCTGACAGAAATTTCGAAATTGACAATATTGAATAAATTTTAGAAAATGGTATGTCCTAACTCCTCAACCATTAGCTTATTCCTTTAGTTTGGTTTCTTTCTTTCACTAATGCTAGACAAATAAGCATAAGAACCCCGATGTGACATTTGAAGGGCATTTTATTTTTAATCTTGAAGATGCGATTTTTTCCGTTGGTAGTTTTAGTTAATTCTATTCTCTCCTTCAAAGTTGAAAAAGGAAAAAGCTTCTTCTTAACTAATGAAATCCCATCGATGATTTAATTCGATTTCTTTAAACGTAAATTTTAGATCGTTAAATTGATTTTTTTTAATAAAGAAAAGAATCTGATGTTTCAATTGTTGGTTTGTTTCTTGTTTTCATTTCATGTCAAAAAGTTTTCTCTATTCCATTGGATTAACATAAGCAATTAAATCAAATGTTAGAAGCCTTGCAAATCAAATAGCAATTAATTTGTTGCGCGATTTCTAAATGTCTTTGCGAACTATTGTCCTCATTCTCATAATTGTTGAGCTTTCTTTCACCACGCTTCGGACAACATTTAACAGTTCATACAAGTGGTTACACACTATAGTTTTTTTTTTAACTAACAAAATTTCTTTTCTTATTATTTTACAAAAGAAAAAAATGTAAAAGTAAAGAATAAGGAATTCTTTCTTTCTTATTATGAACTAAAAAATTGTTTTTGACAAATAAATACACCAAACATATTGAATGAAATTGAAACAAAATGACTATTTAAAAAAAAGAAATAAGGAGTTTAATTTTTTTTACATATATATTTTTTATATGGAGTAAAAACGATATATTATGGAAACAAATTTCAAATAATTTTTTTCTGTTAGAGTGATTATTCACTAAAACTGGTGTTTGTGCCAATTAAGCGTTTCCTGAAGTCACTGAGATCGGGTCCTAAAATACAAATTTGATCTCCAATTGGAAAAAAAATATTGAAGGTAAAAGCGGCTTACGTCCCTAATTCAAAATAAATTGTTCAATCGTTTTAATTCAAGTGGAGATTCTACTTTACTCCCCCAAAAAGACCCCCAAAATATTGAGAGTACATAAACAATAGCTTACAACCTAAAAAATCCTCACTCAACTAAAAAAAATAAAAAAAATAAATGGTCTTATAATCATTTTTTTTCTTACTGGGTAAAGATTGCTTTTTTTTTAATATTTCCCTTTTTATTTTTTCTAAAATCAAGTTCCTGGTGTCGCTCAAGAAAAGAACCTATTGCGAACCAACTACTCTCCAGTTAAATTCACATTTAAGACTCGGGACTATTTGGTAAAAGTCTGAATTGAATTTATTCAGCAAAAATGTTCAAAATACAAATTTAAGCAAACCTGCCTCTTGAAAATAACAGACGGAAAAAAAATTGTAATATTTTAAATCGTTTTACAGTTTAAAAAAGGTTTTTACTTTCTAAATGGGTCTACTACACCGACACCGCTACACGAAAAATATGTATATTGTAGATTTCGGTCGCAAATCATTTTTCCCAACGACTTCATATTTTGCACACAAATCAACTCTATTCCCAACCCTTAAGAATTCTTAGAAATTCATTCGTATTTATGATCTTAAGACATAAACCATTTCAAATAATTCCGAAATGAAACATTTGGAAAAAGATTAATATCTCCGGATCAATTAATTTCCATCGGAAATGAAATACGACTGTATGTGACTTAGCACGGGATCGAAGAAGTGGTACTGGTAGGTAGGTCTGTCGATCTACGCACTTATAATTTTTTTCCTTTTTTTTTTTTAGTTCAGCGATTGGATACTAATCTAATAGTTTATCGAAAAATGGGAAAAAAATCATTACTTAAAGATTTGGAGAGAGCGGTGGAGGGGGTGATCCGTCCCAGGCGCCACATGCCAGGGAGCAGCATTTTGAGGGGTAAAAACACTTAATAGAAAAAAAAAATTAGAGTACAAAATCAACCAAAATTTTTTTTGTTCAACCAAAACGAGTTTTTAAGGTTGTCGTATGTTTTATGTGCGTGATAATCTATTTGTAAAGGGATGTTTAAACTGAATCGAATCATAATTATCATCAGTTCAATGAAATATTTCAAGTTGTACAGAATTAGATCCTTGATTGTAGTTCTATAAATATGAATATTTTATGAAATTCCAATAAAAATGAATATTCTTTATGGCTTTTTTGAAATTTCGAACGTTAACGAATTTTGTGGTAGTGGTTGGTCTTGTCCACTACGGGTCCAGGCGAGGTCTTGGTCCAGGTGAGCGGAAATCTTACGACACCCCCTCTCTTGGCTCGCATAAAACTGTTGCTACGCTACTGACTGCTGCTGCTGAGTGCTGACTGCTGCTCTGAGCACCAGTCACCATCACTAACCAATACCCTAAATATGAAGCTTCTTGTAGCTTGTTCTTCGGCTAAAGTTTAACTGCGAAATTATTGAAAATTGGACTTTTTGCTCGTCCCAAATCTATACCAAAATGAATACTTTGCTTTTGAATATTTTGTTTTTATTTTGTCAAACTCATTATTTCATCTTACAGCAGAGAGAGAGCACTAGCACTAGCAATGAATGAGAGATACTGGTGTGTGTGGTGTGTGGTACTGTTGTGGTGTCGCTTGTGGTGTTTGGTGTGTTGACTGTTGAGTGTTGAGCATCAAGAAAATTGAAACCCTTCAAAAATACTTTTAACAGTTTCGAACTTAAGAGGCCGATATATCGGCCTTAATAAACAGACAAAAAAGACACAATGATATTTCGACCCTAATAAGGTTCTTTAATAGAATGGCTCTGAGTGACTACTTGGTAATATTGCTAAGTCAGGGTCCAAAGATGGAGGTTGAAATATCGTTGTGTGTCTGTCTTCTTTCGCCTGAAGTCGCCAGGGCCGATATATCGGTTCTTTAGGGTTTAAAGGGTTAAAATGAGTTCTTTGTTTTTAGTTTTCAATTCCATTGCATTCTTTCATAGTAATTCCCAGTGATCAATCGTTAAAAAATTCTTTTTAAAAATTACTCGTTTTTTTTTTTTTTTAATAGATTTATCTGATTTTTAAACGAAATTTCCAGATATTTTTTTTAATTATTTGCCATTCATTAGTTTTTGTTTTTAATCTGGATTAAGTTATTCACCTGCCCACCCTTTTTTAACCCTAACCCTCTGTTTTAGTGGCAAGTTGCGGTGCAGGTGATCAAACAAGTGCCCGTGCGTGGAGGTTAAAAAAAAATTAAACAGAAGCATTCAACCCATAAAGTGAAAACAAGCTGAAAGAAAATAACCATTTTGACTTTTGTTTTAATCCTTTGAGCCCTAAAAGGCCGATATATCGACCATGGCAACCTAAAACAAAAAAAAGGCACTAATATTTGGTCCCTGCTGATGGTCCGTTAATAGAACGACTCTGGGTGATTAGTTGGTAATTTAGCTAAGTCAGGGTCCAAAGTTTTATGCCTAAAAGTTCTTGTTCTGAAAAACATTTGATTTTATTGGTCTCCCGATTTTTGTTCATAATTTTTTTTTTTTTTCGTTAAAGTTCTGATGCATTAAAATAAATTGACCAATCTTCTTTCGTTTAATTTTATGTTCTGTAAAGTTCCGAAGAAATAAAAATAATTATTCTTTCTTCGTTTATTAACGTCGAAACTGTTCAAGGGGATGAACCTCTTCCAAAGCGTAAAAAACTGTTAAAAAAGAGTTGTCGATCTTAAGTGACCATAATTTAACCTAAGAAATTCATCGCATGAATTGTTGTTGATTATCTTGGATAGTTTGTGTATGAGAAAAATAAATTGTTCAAAACTTTTGAAATGCCATATTGAATAAACAAAATTCCATCGCACGAGCCACAAAAAGTTCAAAATAAATTGTTTAAGGTCGAGAGGTCTTCAGATCCCAAATTAAGTAGGTTCTAGCCGATCAGTTTCCCGACCCACCTAATTTAAAACATCTGTATCATAAAATATGAATTCTAAAAATTTCATTATCAACATTTTTTTTTTTTCAACTACAAAAGTTGAATATTTTTTTTCTTTTTTTTTTTTTTTTTTGATAAGATGGTCCCCCAAATTATCGGAGAGGGACCATTGTTTTCAACCGCTTGAGTCCGTGCGTCCCGGACTATTGCCTAATAACCGTCCATTATTACTCCATTACTTTTTTCTGAAATTAACATAAGAACATAAAAAGAAAGGATGCACTAATTTTTTTTTCTTTTAACAACTTAAACTTTTTTTTTTCAACTTATAATTAAGTTGAAATTAATAAGAAAAATGCTAAAAAGAACCATTCATGTAAAAACCATATTTTAACGGTGTTCACTATTCCGAGTCACAAACATAATAAACTTTGATGCGTTGTGTGTCATTAATATTACGTAATTCTGAACGAATGCACTGTACTAAGGGAGACAACTCTAATAATTTTCGAATTTTAAAACTCTCTGAGTGCGTGAATCTGTCTGTTTAAATTTACAAATTATCATAATGAATAGATAAGTATTTCTACATTATAATTTGGTTAATGATTGAAATAACAATTTCAATTTCTTTTTTTAAAAATGATTTTATCTTTAAAATTTAAGATATGTAAACAAAAAAAAATAGGTGCCATTTTTAAAATGTGTTTTGAAGCTACCCAAAGTGCTGGCTCACTATCTATCAATTTAGTGTTAGGGATTCCTTAAAGAATGTTTTTAAGTAAATACTATTTTGTACTAATTGTGTATTGCCTAAAAACTAGTGCCTAAAAACAAAACTTCATCCAACAAACACACACATCTGTGTGTGTGTGTGTGTGTGCTTGTTGGATGACATCTGTGTATATATATATATATATATATATATATATATATTTATATATATATATGGTGACTGCCACGTCTTGACAGAAGACGGCCAACTCGAAGAAAGAGCTACACATGAGCGAGCCGCCACTGTGTGTAAAAGCTGCTCTTTC
>JAUZSX010292077.1:0-14075 GCA_034780655.1 Idiosepius hallami
GAGGTCTTGCACTATTTAACCCATAGCTGGAGGGAAGATTGGGCTTCATACCTTTCCCAAGGGTATTAGTCAACATGATAATGTAGACGGAACAACTGGTATTCGAACCCGAGTACTATAGTTCCGAATTCTAATTGTCAATCCACTGAGCCATGTTGACCGCCCTCTCTTGTAACTATGCTGATATCAACTACATCAGCTTCGTAAATGTTCAACAGGCACTGGTGGATGTTGATCAGTTCAATTTTTTCTGCATGGAGGAATTTAATGGTGCACCACTGTTTCTGATGTATGTCCATGACAGGGATTGCTTTTTTTAGAGTCTCACATTGATAATTTCAATAGCTCAGAAAAACTTAAGAATGAATCATTTTATGATATTAAACATTGAGACCACATCCAAAATCTTAAAACAAAATATTAATATAAATAACTTACAAAAACGGTTATTGGAGATATGTATTTACAAAGCGCTTCCCAGAAGAAAAATGGCTTGTAGCCTAACATCATTGTTACATCCTCATAGAGTCGTGAAAAACCTAAAAATTTAAAACAAAATTCAGTTTTAAAAAAATGTCATTGACAGTTCTTCATCATGCTTTATAATTATTTTCCTTTTAAGTATATAAAGACTTGACTCAATCAATACAGTAAATTTCAAAGTATAGAAATTTATAGTTTCAATAGATAGTATATTTATTTCAAAACAATTTAGGAAAGGTGCAGATCACTTCACCAAATATGGACTTCATTGCTTCCACGAAAACATTGAATAACAAAAATTATTATAGTATTATTCCAAATGTGAATGTATTCAAAACAACTGGTCTACATCCTTCACTAATTAACACAAGTCAGCATACAATAAACATTAAGAATCTTACCGAATCATTTTCTCTCGTTTATGAGAGAGATCAGATTATACCTAAGAATATAACACCAAACCCTTTCAAAAAAAAAAACTCAACTAAAACAAATAACTTTTCCCTCTCAAAAAATATTTAAAGACAAACAACCATCTTTAAAAAAACAAAAGAACAAATACAAAACATAAACAGTTTTCAGCTTTAAATGATTTAATGAGAGTCATTATGCTGGTTAAATAAATCAATCAATCTAATGCTTTTCTCTATTAAATTCATTTCCAATGCTTTTTTCCTCTAAATTTATTTCTAATGCTTTTCTTTACTAAATTCATTTCTAATGCTTTTCTCTACTAAATTCATTTCTAATGCTTTTCTTTACTAAATTCATTTATAATGCTTTTTTCCACAAAATTTATTTATAATGATAGAACAAAAACAAAACATAAACAAGAAAATATTGTAAAAAAAGTAAACAAAGTAGAGCAAATTAAAACAGTTTTCAGCATTGAATGACCTCATGAGAGTCGATAGGCTGATTAAATCATTCAATCAATCGTAGAAAAATCAATCATAAAGAAAATAAAAACTGATCTCCTTACCATAAAGATAACAAACACCAATAACTTCCATTAAGGTCAAAAATAGAATTGATATGTTGCTGCATATTTTGTCAACAACTTGTACGATATAAACGCCACCCTACAATAAACAAATTTAATAGGAAAGAGTTTTTTTATATTTCAAATAAACCAAAATAATTTCTTTAGATGGAGGAATATAAAAACAAGCCTATTTTTATAATTTAATTATTTTGTCTCTGTTTACAATTATCAGAGGGACAGTTGATGTGGCCTAGTGGATAAGCAGTCGGACATCAAAATCATAGTATGCAAGTTCAAATCCTAGTTATCCATCTACGTTAACATGTCGACTAATGATCTTGGGAAAGGTATGAATCCCTATCTTCCCCCAATTATGGATTAAATAGTGCAAATTGTGTTATTAAAAAAAACTATGTGTATAAAATGATATTTATCAAAAATATTTTTATCCAGCTGCATATTGTGTATCAGCCTGACTGAAGTAAAGTTTATGAACATTTAGTAGGCTGTTTAAGACTATGACTTAACAAAGCTAGGTTCTAGGAAAATGAGAAATGAACATAAAGTAGCTAAGCATCCACACAATGCGAATGGTTAAATGTTTGAGTTTTAGAATTCTATTGCATGAGTTTGAATCCCAACCACCATTACATTCACCTTCTATTGCTTCAGGCACTCATTACATCAGAAGAGAAACTCAACTAGGTGTATGGTAAAAACTGATTCAAAAGATGCCTCAGGTAAAGCTATTTAGCTTTGATTGGTAGGTCTAAGAGTGAATTCTTGCCAAAAAAAAAAGAAATAATGATATTTTTGGGTGTTTTTATGGGTCTGTATTCAATAAGGAATAAAGAGAAATGAGACAATTTATAAATCAGTTAACACAGTGCTGACAGAAATTAGGCAATCACCTTCAAGTTATTTGGCTAATATCTCCATATCAACATTTAGATTCATCGAAGTTGCTAAAATATTTACATGGAATGAAAATAATTCAAACCAACCTGAGTTACAAAAGGAATTCCTAGAAGGAAGCAGACAGAGCATATTATTCCTGTTAGAAATAGTCTCCTTTTTTTGCTACCAAGTTGTGTTGGAAATGCATCAGTGAAGGCTGTTACAAAAGTTTGCACATACACATACTGAAAACAAAAACAAAATAGTGCAATTTAAAACAAAGTTTTTTTTTCTGTATAAGATGAATATATACAACCAATTTAATTGCTTAATGTTTTTTGCGGGTTTCAGAAGTCAAAGGTGTATGTAATGTGTATGACGACCTATTGTGGAATTAAAGGAACAAATTGGGAATTGCAATAAAAGTGTTGCATATTTTTGGCTTTCTTAACATTTTTCTTTTGTCACTTCTTCCTATTTATTTTTCAGAACATATTAGTTTCATTCCAGGAAACTGCTTCACTTTCTTCATTGACTTTCCTAGATAATTTTTTATTAATCATATGTGTTTTATTTGCTATGTTTAGCATACAATGCTGAGTATTCATACAGCATTTTTCACAAGTACAATTTTCATATCTCTTAATAAATCCTGGCCATGGCACCAAATCATTTTATAACTTTTTTTAACATCAACTGGCAACTTTATGAAAATATGTTTCCTCTCTCTAGCAGCTTTCTAGAAGGCATTTAACATCTTACAGCTTCTGTTTCTATTGTGAGTGGTACATTATGTTATAAAAGCTTTAATTTTAGAAACTATACATTAGTTCAAATCCTTATCAGTCAGTTACATTCACTTATATGTTAAAAGCATTAGAAGAAATAATAAGTTCCCTTTTTTAACAGCCGAGGTTTAGATAGTACTACTAATGCTCTTTTAATAATTTGTTTGGAAAAAGGAAAATAATTTTGGAAAAAAAATAGTTTCAACAGTAAATGACTTCAAAATTATATCTACTATAAAACAAAGAAACCTAAATCAAAAGACTTTTATTCTACTAGTTTTTGAGAATTGAATAACTTTACCTCAGTGTTTACTCCAATTATAAACAATGTAATGAAGAAAAAAGCTGCCCAAAGCTGTGGAAATGGTAGCAGAGAAAACCCTTTTGAATAAACAATAAAAGGAACACCAACACCTTGGAAAGATAAATATTTATTAAATAAGTAATTTCATTTGATACAAAATAACTCATTAAGATAAAAGTCATTGTGATATTAAAATAGCACACAATAATGTATGGTTTATTTAATTTGTTAGATACCCTAGTGCAACAAAGTTTAGAAATTGAGCCAATATTTGTTAGTGAAAATCAAACTTCTTTCCAGTATAATGTAAGGTTTCAGATATATTTTCATAGGAAAATTTATTTTTGAATCATTGACCATGGTAACATTGACATCTAGGGAACATTATCAGATTATTTGGTGATAAATTGTAAGCCAAGAAAACTGTTTATAGTAAAATGCATAAAATTAATTTGTAATGCACATATCTTTAATATGGGTAATCCAAATCAAAACCATTGCCTTTACCTTAATGAGCTCCATCTGCTAGAGGCAACTTAACTCTCAAGAGTAACTCATCTAGGTGAAGAGGGACAAAAAGCCCAGGGTTATAATGGGCATGTAAAAAAATGAATTTGTGCCTAATTTGGGTTTGTGCTCGAGCAAGTAAATATACCTTTAATGAGGGATTTATATTTCACATGGTACAATGTTCTTTTGATAGTTTTATTATTTTAGGTAGTTTTCACAGGTTGATGTATTCATAGATCATATTATATATTATAGTAAAATACTAATGGCATGCCATGCTGGGAATCAGCAACTATGAAAGATCAGAATATTTTGAGTCCAAAAATTAATCTGGGTTAACCATAAATCGGCAAGGTGGAGGAATGGTAAAAGCTCAGACTATGGAATCGTATCACACAGTTCAAACCCCAGTCAAAACCATTGTATCTACCTTTACCCGCTTTGAGCAGATGGGGCTCATTAACTCAGGAGAGTAGCTCATCTAGATCAAGGGCAACAGTGATTTCAAAAGGTCCTCCAGTTTGGGGGTTGAGCATAGGGTTAGCGACTGTCTCACGTAAAACAAGTATGCTACGGAAACAGCAAATAAACAAATTTGCTGCCAAATGCACCACTGGGTGTAATGGTTGATGAAACCATAATCTACCTCTTCTGTATCTGTATCTGTTTCGGCTATCACCGTGGAGCAGTTGAGCCGGCTCTACCCATTGAGTTCGCCGCATCTCGAACTGAGGCCACCCACGTTTGGCGATCCGATGCCGCGGTGGCCATCAACGAGAGCCATTCCCAATTCCAACGTCTTAAGCCGTAGAGCTGAAGGCCCAGAATCAGCTCGGAGTCTTGATTCACCGTGCTGATCCAGGTCCTCAGTTGGCCTCCACAACGTTTTTTCCATCCTTGTTGTGGTGGCAGATTGAAGGCTTGACGGATGAAATCGTCCGGTTGTCGTCGAAGAGCATGGCCAAACCAGCGTAGTCGACTCAAGAGGATGGTTTGGGAGAGATCATGGTGTTGGGTATAAAGTGATGCCAACGGACGCAAAAGTTTCAGGTGGATGGTGATGGTTAGATTTAGAAAGCTGATGGTCAGAAGTAAGGAAGCAACCGAGCTTTGAATAGGAAAAACTGTGTCCACAACTGATTTTAATTGCTTCTCAACACGAGTGGCTGGACATGAAATCATTTTCAGCAGAATTTTCTGGAGATTTCCTAAGGAAATTTCAAGTGCTCGACTTTTTGTTGGAATGTTTTTAGATGGAAGAAACTTTAAGAAGATACTTTGGGCCGACTGAAATTAAAGTGCTATCTAAGAGGTTTCAATTACTAATCCTGATGATGATGATGATGATGATGATGATTATGATAGGGTTGATGGTAATGATGATGATAGGGATGATTATGACGGTGATAGGGATGAGGATGATGATGATGATGATGATAGGGTTGATGAGGATAGGGATGAAGATGATGATGATAGGGATGATTATGACGGTGATGATGATGATGATAGGGATGATTATGATGGTGGTGATGATGATGATAGGGATGATGATGGTGGTGATAGGGATGATGGTTATGATGATGATGATAGGGATGATTATAAAGGTGATGATGATGATATTGATGATGATGGAGGTGATAGGGATGAGGATGATGATGATGATGATGATGATAGTGATAGAGATGAGGATGATGATGATCTTTGATTTTCTTAATAAACTTATGAAATCTTGTGACTTTTCTATTCTTTTCATATTTTTCCTCTTATGCTGAGAGATGCTGATTTTTGAGTTGATTACTCATTTTTGGTGATTTTTTATTTTAGGGTTAAGGTTAATAATTGAATTTTAGCATTTCTTTTAATTTTTTTTACTTATTTGTAGGACCGTGACAACATACTTTTATTAAAAATATTCCTGTAAAAGCTTTATAACTAGGGATATGACTAGCATATTCTTTAATGAAAGATTATTGCCACAGCCCTAGTAATAATTTAAAGGTATGTTTCATCTATCAGGGGAAAATTTATGCCAATTAATAGAATGCATACTTAATCAAGAGTAAAGCAGAGTTCACACTTATCTCAGCTTTTCTTTCTTCATTCAACGTTGCTAAGCAAAAATACTGGATGATAACAAGCAATATCAGGTTGGAACACGGTCTCTTATTTCATGAGCCTTTTTTTTGCATAAATCCTAAGACAAATGAAAAAGAATTTAATCTAGAACTGTAAAAGATCCAAATGAATATCACAGCAACACTTAATAATATTGAATGATTATTATTGTAACTATTATTAAGAGATGATTAAATGTCCCTATCTATAAAATACTTAGCATTCAAGTAGCAAGGTGTTAAAAAAGAAAACAAAAAAAATGCTTTTATATATCCAAATATACCCACATAGAACAAACAACCCTCAACTCAGATACAATCACTTCCTCTTTTATGAACAATCCCCAGAATCAGCCTTAAAAAAGTTAAGATATTCTTATGTTGTTTCATCAGCCATTTTTTTAGTATAGATTGGTCCTTAGAAAAATGAAAAAGAATTTAACTTAGAACTGTAACAGATCCAAATGAATGTTATAGTTATGATTATTATAAATAAAATTTTATAGATCTAGAAATTTCTACTAGTTTAATTATTATTTATATTAATATTACAAGGTGAATTATTAATATTCAATTTCTGAATGCCTTAATCTAGAAGTGTTATTCATAGTCTAATTATCATTAATATTGATATTATAACTATAATTAATATTATATAATGTCTGTTGCTTGCTTTAGAGCTAGTCCCAATGAAGATTTGGTTTCATTAGCCATATAAATTGTTCCTTAGAAAAATGAAAAGGAATTTAATTTAGAACAGTAACAGACTCTAATGAATATACCAGCTGCAGTAGCAACAGCATTGAGATATGATCAAGTTGCATTGGAGGTTTCAATTCTCATCAGGTCACCAAAGTTAATCCTTTGGACCCAAAGAGGCTGATATATCGGCCCTGACAACATTTGGCAAAAGAAGTCACACCAATATTTTAGCTTTACTATGTTCCCCTAATATTATGACTCTGAGTGGCTACTTGGTAATTTTGATAAGTTGAGATTCAAAGGTTAAGCAACATCAAGTCTGGTCAGTAGTTAGATGAATAACCATTTATGTATACCAGATACCATATCTATATACGGCAAGGTCATTGTGGAAACACTGGTTCCTGTCAGATCACCAAAGTTAAGCAACGTCGAGCCTGGTCAGTAGTTAGATGAGTGACCACTTAAGTATACCAGGTACCAAAGGCGATAAAATACCCAGGTTAGTATCTTGAAACGCTGTTAAACTACTGGGTAGATGCATCTTTAGTCTTTGGTTAGACAGGCATCAAGTAATGGGGTCACAATAAAAATAACCTCATAGCCCTTGCATAGCATCAAGTATTTAGCTCTGGTCCTCTAGGTTTGGGCTTAGAACAGCGCCAAGAACCCAATTCTGTTAAAAAAAATGTTACCGAAACCACAATAAAAGAAGCCCTATGTACCCCAGGGAATCAAAAGGCTTAAACATAACATAAACAGTAGCAATAACACATAGCTGATAATAATCAGATATTTTTTAGCATAGTATAGTCAGGTGTCAGTAGTACGACATTTTGGCAACTAATGATTTACTGTATTTGGGTTCATTAAATAAGGTGAATTTTGTGCTCTCTCTTCTCTGATTGGATGATTCTGTTTTTCCTTCTGTATTTAGTAATTTACTAAATCTGGGTTCATTAAATAAGGTGAATTTTGTGCTTTCTCCTTTCTGATTGGATGATTCTGTTTTTCCTTCTGTATTTAGTAATTTATTGAATCTGGGTTCATTAAATAAGGTGAATTTGCCCCTTATCGTCTGTGAATGGGTGATTCTGTTTTTCCCCTCTGTGTAGAATGAATCAGTCCAATCTTTGCACTCACACCCATTTCGTTTTAGACCAATATTTTAAATTATAATTTTTTTTCGTCAATCTTGTTAGTTTTTTGTCAAATAGTTTGACTTAGAATTTAGAAAACAAAATTACCAATTTTACAAAACTGGCGCCAAACGTACTGCTCTGAGTTCCGCCGGTAGGGCCGAGAGGGGGGTACTGAGAAATGGGCAGAATCAGAGACCCCCAAAAAGCATTGCCCAGGCCTTGCGCCCTGGAGAGGCCACTTCACTGAACCAACATGGGGCGCATTTCCATAGCCCCTAGAGATGGACAGATGCCATCAAATCCAAACCAGGAAAACGCCAGGTGCTGGTAACTGTCAGTTTTCACGCTTGCGGGATAATACGATCGTACATGCATGAAACTGACAGTTATCAGTGGCTGCCATTTTCCTGGTTTGGATTTTACCTTTTATTTTTTACTATACAAGCTATACACACCAATATCGAGCACTCTAACTGTACATTTGAGCAAGGATATTTCAACAAATTGATTCTTATCAACAACATAATATATGTATATATTAAGACAAAACACATTAAATTCAATTGAATTTTTGATTTTTAATATATTCTGCAGGATCCCATCGATCCTTCCACCTTATATTGGGGGTCAGGGTTAATGACCCCCAATATAAGGTGGAAGGTCAGAAGGATCAAAGCCAACCTGGCAGAATATATTAAAAATCAAAAGTTCAATTGAATTTAATGTGTTTTGTCTTAATAATGATTTGCTGCCTAAATACATACACACACACACACACACGCACATATATATATATATATATATATATAACCTTTTTGTTTTTGTTATTATACGTTATTGTTTTTTTGTTGAGTTTATTTATTATTTTTTACCCATTTTTGTTTTTTTGGTTTATTTTCTTGATTTGGATTTGATTTAATTAATAGTGTTCATAAATTGTTGCTTTTCATTTGTAAAACAATTTTTTGGACTGTTGTCCTCATCCCTATTGTTAGATTGTTATATCCATAACATTTCGGCCAATAAACCCTTCAGCTGTCTTCAGCTGATCTGTCTTGACAACCTTCTTGTCATAATTGGGAGTCGTATAACTTCGAGCTTCTCAGTGACTCTAGTGCTATATCTCAACACTTCATACCAGAGAGATCACCTGAAGATGGCCAAAGGGTTTATTGTCTGAAAAGTTATGAATATAACAATATAATAATAAGGATGAGGACAACAGTCCGAAAAATAGTTCTACAAACTAGTTGTCCTCATCCTTATTATTATTATATTCACAACAAGAAGGTTCTCTCGAGAGATCAGCTGAAGATGTCCGAAGGGGTTTATCAGCCAAAGAGTGAATATAACAATAATAAGGATGAGGACAACAGTCCGAAAAAATAATTCTACCAATTACCAAGCCTCATCCCAAGAATTCCGAATAATTATGTTTATTTTCTTTAATTTCATTTGAGTTATTCAATTGTTTTTTTGTTTGTTTTTTTTGTTAATGGTTTTAAATTTTAAACATTTGTTTATTTTCCTCAGAACATATAGATGTGAGAGTTCGTGTTTGGGTCTAGTTCTAGTCTTGTTGATTATTTTCAATTGATTTTTTTTCAAGAGAAGAAATTGATTTTTGGTTCAAATGATTTTATGTATAATTAAAAATATACAATGCGTCACAAAAATCCTTTGAAGCCTGAAGATTTTCAAACAATGGTTGAATATGCAATTCAAATGCAAGAACTTGTCGGAAATGACCCCAATTTTTAGTGAGTCCAAAAAGTTACTTGAATTCTGAATATTTTTTTTTAAATGGTTCAATATGCAGTTCAAATGCAAGAACTTGTCTAACTCCAATTTTCAGGGTGTCCAAAAAGACACTTGAAGCCTGAAAATTTTTCAAACAAGGGTTCAATATGCAGTTCAGAACTGGTCTGAAATGACCCCAATTTTCTGCAAAAGTTGATTATGTCTGATGAAGCCCATTTTTATTTGAATGGATTTGTTAACAAACAAAATCACAAATTTTGGGGTTCAGAAAATCCAAGGGCAATTCATCAATTCTTCACTGACTTTTGGGACACATTGTATAATACAAAACGTTTCATGTAAGTAATTTTTTTTTATTTCAACATTTTTTTTTTGTTTTTATTTTTGTTTTAGTCGATACACTTGTAGAACAAGACAAGAAGGAAAACCTTTCTCCAATTCAAAAATGGCGCGAGGCCAAAATGGGAATTGGAGTGTACGACCCTTTGGGCAACCGTGATGAAATGATGGATGATGATGAAACCTGGAGGAACAGTCTGAATATTCAGGCTAAGGCGGACTTGGCCGCGTCCTCTGGAGAGCTTCCTCCCAACAAGCAAAGAATGGTTGGCTACAGGAACGCGCAGCAACCACAACAGCAACAACCCCAGAACCAACTGCAGCAGCAACTACAAGAACAGCAAGAGCTTCTGAAACAACAGCAGCAGCAGGAGAAGCAGCAATTGCAGCAGCAGCAGATCCAGCAGCAGCAGAAGCTCAAACAGCAGCAGCAGTTGCAGCAGCAGCAGCTCCAACAGCAGCAGCAGATCTATTTGCAAAAACAGCAGCAGCTGATCCAACAACGCAAGGAGCAAGAGCAAGCAGACCTGTTGGAGGAGAAAGCGATTAACAGCATCCGACAGAGGTTCAAAGCTAAGCCCGAGGAAACACCGGTCGCTTCCGAGCCGGCGGCCGTGCAGGCTGACAAGACTCCGACCGTCAGTCAGAAGACTGAGGAGCCCGTTCCGAGAGCGGCAGCCCCAGTACAGTCCGTGGTTGTGCCCCCGCAACCACCTAAGCTGCCGGAGATTCCAAAGGCGGAGCCGAAGAAGACCGAGGGCGACATCGAGTGGGAGAAGATCCACAAGCGCCTGTGCCGGCCGCTGCGCATTAAGAACATGGACTTCTCGGACCTGAAGCCCGACGAGGACGTGGACATCTTTGCGCTCCCGGCTCCTACGGTGGCGGGCGGGGGCCCTCCGCCACCACCTCCCCCTGGGGGCATGCCCCCGCCTCCCCCTCCTCCGCCTGGTGGTGGTCCGCCTCCCCCACCGCCCCCTCCAATGATGATGGGGGGCGGGCCCCCTCCTCCTCCACCACCTCCTCCGCCGTTCAGTGCGGTCGGGGCGCACCAGGCTCCGTCGCCAGCCTCGATCAAGAAGAACAAGAAGACCCTGAAGCTTCACTGGAAGCCCCTGCAGAACCACATGCCCCACCCGGTCACGAAGGGTGAGACGATTTGGAACAAACTGGCGCCCATCAAGATCGACACTTTGAAATTGGAACACCTGTTTGAATCAAGGACCAGTGAGCTCAAACAAAAGGTGAAGAAAATCAATTCTGAATTGTTTTCTTTTTTTTTTGTTTTTTAAACATCCTTGAGAAAGGTATGATCAATTTTATTAAACTTAATTGGACAATTGTCCTCATCTTTATTTTTATGCTTCACATCAGAATCCTTGAGATAAGTTTGCCACATTTGAGATGCCGTTTAATCAGTTTTATAATTATTATTTGGACTATTGTCCTCATCTTTGTTTTTATTTGTTTCCTTGAGATGAGGTATAATCAATTTTATAAGTATTATTCAGACTATTTTCCTCATCTCTATTTTATAATTGATTCACTATGATTCAACTGAATTAATCTTAATTACATTAAATTGAATAGAATTTACCAAAATTAAAATTATCTATTAGTTTAACGGATAAAATTTTTTCATTAAAAAACTGATATTTATATTCTTTTTTCTTTCAGCAATAATGGCCTTTGCATTATGTATAAGCTTATATTGTTTTTTTTTTTCTTCCTTTAACATGTTACCAATTTTTTTTCCACCCTGTAGATTAATATTCTTTTTTCTTTCAGGTATAATGGCCTTTGCATTATGTATATTGCTCATATTATTTTTTTAATTCTTTTAAAATGTTCCCTAACTTTTTGCCAACCCTGTAGATTAATATTCTTCTTTCTTTCAGGGATAATGCCCTTTGCATTATGTATATTGCTCATATTGTTTTCTTTTTTCTTTCTACAAAATGATCCCTAGCTTTTTTACCAACCTGTAGAATCTAATTTTACTCTTATTATTTTTAAGGTTCTTGTTTTAATTAAAATCTATTTATTAATTTATTTGGTAATTCTTTAAGATAAGGCTTATTTACCAATGGATTATTTTATTCTGTGGACTGTTGTCATTATCTTTTTATAGTTCTCTTTATGATGTTTTGGCCAACAAATCCTCTGGTCTTTGTCAGATGATTAACCACTTTCGATCAGATAACCTATGCACATTAAGTTGTGCCAAAAACCAAATGCTGCATAAATGTTTATATTTCTAATCTTGCCAAAAAGATGGCTGCCATTTTTATATGCGTTTGGTAGAACTGCAATAAAAAGAATGCCATAAGCAAATGGTTATGAACGACCCCCCCCAAAAAAACAAATCCAAACCCAACCCTAGATTTTTGTGAAAAAAAAAAAAAGAAAAAAATCTATACCAAAAAATCTGATCCTAACAAAACTCTCTTGACTCAACAAATAATCTGAATAACTTTACCCAATTGAATAGATATCGAAAACTCTTGGACTTTTATCAATGATCTGGCATTAAATGACCCCAACCAAACTAAATGACATGAAACAAATGAAGTTTTTTGAAGTTTTCAAATTTCCTGATAAATACCCCCACCCCGCTTAAAAAAATTCAATGGGTGTATTTAGAAGTTAGATCTTTAATCTGTGTTATTTCACTTTTAGAAGTTTATTATATATTTAAATTTAGAAGTTTTATTATATATTTAAATTATTAAAATATTTAAATGATTGTATTATATCTTATAAATGTTTAAACTTAACGTATTATTTCTCGTTTAAAATCTTATAAATTCTATTTTTTATTGATATTTTATATTTTAATTTTCAAAATATTTAAAATATTAAATTATGTATTTTATAAATGTTTAAATTCGTGTGATTTCTCTTTCAGAAGTTTATAAACTAATTATAATTCTGTGAAAATGAAAATTTTTTTTTTTTATCTAAATAATTTGTTGATTTTTTTTTTCTTTTTTTTTTCTTTTTTGTGTTTCTTTGCGTGTGTATTCATGTCACCCCATTCCACGTTCACTCGTTGGATATCATTGCATGCCTGACTGCACGTACGTAACCCACCAACTTAGGAGGCTGAACTTGTAAGTCGCTACCCACTTCTATATTTACTGATGACTTCCTTACACTCCCTACCTTCCTAACAAGTCGCATAGACGTACGGAAATGTGTGTGTGTGTGTGTGTGTGTGTGAGAGAGAGAGAGAAGGACTTTAACAATTGGGAAAGGAGAATGAATTAACAAGAATATGGTGAGAATGATAGTATTGTTGGAGTGAACTCAAATTACCTAAAAAGTTGTTGTGGGGACAAAGACACTCTGATAACCTTTAAGATGGACTCATCCATTTGGCCATCAGCCAGCCTAGACTGCTCCTCAGAGCTTTTCTGGATGTCGAACTGAGACCTCTGGGCTTACTAACCTTTTCTGTACCACTAACCCTTAACTCGATATAAATGTTCTTCTTATTCTCACCAAGTGGTAAATTTCCTACTTTCACCACCTTCAGCCCTACAAGAAAAATAATACTACTCTCATGAGACATTAACTGCTTGACTCTCTTCTCTCTAGATATCCCATCCTTCAACCAAAGAACTGCTATGCCCGAATTCACTCCCTCTTCTCTCTCTGTCTGTTGCTGCTTCTCGCTCCCCTAATGTCTCTCTGCTTGATCAAAAAGAATTTAGTAGCCTTCTGAGCACTACCAATAGGATGTCTATTGCTAGTGAAGAGTTCTGCCCGTCACATGCTGTACTAAGACCAACATTTGTAAGATGAATAGAATAGTTCTATTCACAAAAAAAAACACCATAATATACATATATTACTGTATCAATAATCAGTGCCGTGTTTAGAAACATTGTCAGTCCTCATGCAGAATTTGCTTTGCAGGCCCTTTAAGCACAAAATGCCATTTTTGCACCCCCTCAACATACTAAAGCAGGGGTGGGCAACATACGGCCCGCGGGCCGGGTCCGGCCCCTGAAGGGATTTCGACTGGCCCGCCGACTGTATCCGACC
>JAUZSX010292087.1:0-12500 GCA_034780655.1 Idiosepius hallami
TTCATACTAACCAACAAACCCTGTGAAAAAAAAGAAAAAGTAAAAATCAAAGGTCCTCCCGATAATACGTAAGGACCCAAGAAGCTAAAGAAATAATAAAGGTGGTCTAAAGAGATGAGCCGATGATTCAAGCAAGTCTCTATCAGTGGTTTAACAGATTTTCTAAAGGAAATGAACGGGTTGAAAATGAACCCCAGTCTGGAGCAGTGAACAGTGCCCATCAGGAGGAAAACATTGAGGAAATGCGAAGATTAGTGATGCAATACCATTGGGTAACTGTGAGGATAATATCTGAAGCTGTTCGTTTTATTATTATCATATTGAAGATAGTTTTGACCAAATATCTAATCAATGTCTCTCTTAACATTATCCCATTAATTTATTGAACATACCAGGATGGTCAACAGAAGAATAAAAGTGGCATAACACCAACCCTAGAGCCTTGAGTAAGTCCCATTCGACTTCTTCCTGTAATACAGTCTAAGGAGAATCAGATTTCAGTCTAAAGAAAGGCTGGAAGAGGTATCGGAAAATCGCCCGAAGAGACTACCAAATAAGAACTTTGAGAAGGTCTTTCAGGATTGGAAGATGCTTAGATAAGCGTATAGATGCGTGAGGCCCTTATTTTGAAGGGGTCCAAGTTTTATAAGCTCTTTGAAATAAATATTAGGTCTTCCAACATTTTCTCTAAATTTATTGAACAACCTTTGTATTATGCATTGACAGCAACGTTTTCCTTCAAGAAAACGCAGCCTGTTTAAAAAAAAAAAACAAATAAAAAGAACATAAGCATCAGTATCTTGACTTTAATTTTGTGGAGTGTCAGAAGCAACAATAACATCATCATATTAACACCTATCATCACCTTAGACCGTAAAATAAAGAAAAAATTTTTTTTCTATTTTTATGTTAAATTTATTTACCTTTTTGACTCATCTTGAATGGCTGAAACGAAACTAATAGATTAACATTAGAGTGAAATAAAATTATCTACGGTACAATCAAGTCGTATTGGAAACACTGGCTCCCGTTTGATCACCAAAGTTAAGCAACGTTGAGCCTGGTTAGTGGTTAGTTGGGTGACTATTTAAGAATACCAGGTACTGTACCAGGCAAGTAATAAACCTGCACGTGATGCCCCTGCTATTCCTTTTAATGAAACCACTTGTTACACTACGCAGATCACTGTGCGATAAGATATGATGATGTTAATCTTGCAAAGAAATATATGCTTTATGTCGTTTTGAGATAGAAGTATAGAAGATAGAAGTGATCTCTAAATTATGACTAGTGTTAATTTTAACCATAAGTCAAATTAGTAATCATCTAAATCAGACGAGTATTTAGTTTAATTTTAATATTATCGTAACGTAAGAAAAATAAACCCAATTCATTATTTAGTCGTAGGCTTTAAGATAATTTTTTCAAAAATCGAAAACACAAACAAAGACTAAATAAATATTTGAAATCATCCGTTGTCGTACTTTTTTGTTTATCTTCGCCTTTTATAAATTAAACGGTAAAATGATGAATATTGGTAAATAGGAAACGTAAAATCAAAAGAAGATGTAGGGTCTCACACAAACAAGACGATCTGACTTTTATATGTATATAAATATTGTAACAAGAATTGCATTGAATAAAACTTCAAACAATCTATTTGTGATCTTAAAAGATAGCGGTATCATAAAATATATAATGTAAAATATAGACTTATTGTATAAAAAATTAAAAATGTAATATATTCCATAAAATGTTGTATTGCAACCTATTTTCTGGCCGACTATGATATTATTATACTTGTTGAAGTATTGCTTACCACAGTGGTACTACTATACAGTCTTTGACTGGGGTGGAAGGAATTTTGATTTTTGAAGAGACTTGTCAATCAAACTCCAAATAAAATCAGCGGTCATGAACAGAATCTAAGCCCTTCATTGAACCAGCGAAAGGATTTGTATTAATTATAAAAAAATCAAACTCCAGTAAAAAAAATAAAACAAACACCATTAAAAAATAATACATTCCTTTTTTTTTAAATTTAGCGTTCCAATACCCTAAAACATATGCATATCTTAGAAGGCACTGTGTTGATATTTTAAAAACAACAACAACAACAATAACAATAATAATAAGAAGAATAAGAATAAGAATAAGAATAATAAAAGTTGGATAAGAGAATTAGACGCAGAAGGCTTTTCTTTAAATAAATGCTCAAATGATTTAATATAATTAAAACAGTTGATAAGTAGAGGGAAAATTAAATTATCTTCACCTATAATAAAAAAAGCTATAGTCCGAGGAGATATAGCACTATTCTGTCTTTGACTGGAATGCATTGGATCTTGTTGCATCTTACGAAGAGACCTGACACTGTGATTCCAGAGAATGCCACTTGTTTCTTGGAGTGCAAGCGCTTATTAATCGGTGTGTGATCTATATATGATATCATGCTTACAACAACAACAATGACGACGATAGTAGTAATACAACTATCAATATTCAGCAGCTTTGAAAACATTGTCTATCTAGAAACCAAGTGTGATTATTCACTCTTTTGGTAGTCCTCAACTTCAGCGGTTGAAAAATAGCGACAACAGCTGAAACATGATTTTATCGCATTTAGAAAAGAAATTATGAACTTTGCTGATTGGAGATAGATATACGTAGTAATCTTCAAAGGTGAACAAAGAATGAGAATACAATTTTTTTCTATTCATGAGGCCAGAGGGAAAAACAAGAGATGTCAATTTGGAGTTCAAGAAAAATATTTTATATCGATTTTGATTTGAAAGATTATAAAATGTATTTACAAAACAAGACAGCTAAAATGGAAGGAAAAATATGAAGCATAAGAAAATTTTGTGAAAATATTTACTCTCTTTGTTTATCGATTTTAAAACAGTTCTAGTTTGGAAAAATATATTGTTTGTAAATTTAGTGTTTCTAGTTTTACATCTATAAGTCAATTAAAAGAACATTCTTGGCACATGCATCTATGGTTTAATATGATAAAAACGATTTTTATTTCAGAAATTCAAGAGTACTTTTTATTCTGATAAACATAATAAGATAATAAAAAGAAATTCTAAAATTTATTCTTGATAACATATAACTTATGCTGATGTGCTATATGGCCTTCTCCAGGTATCACACGAACTATTTCGAAATCATAAGCTATTTTGCAAGTACTAACTAAACTCTTTATTCAATCCACTGTGATAAAATGTCCACATTAGTTTTTGTCAATTTCCAACGCAATAAATGAATAAAAATTACTGATGTAAATCATATTCATGAAGCTATTTTTTTTCATTTTAGTGGTGCGTTCTACAATATTAAAAAATTGGTCTCTTGTGTGTGTATTCGATAGCGGATTTATTTTACCTTCTTATTCAAAATCTCGATGTAAGTTTATGATCATAGATTGCTAGCTTACATTATTGGCCATTTGTGATAAACTCTTTTACCGGCAAACCATGTCTTAAATCAAATGCTGAATAAAAAAAGAATCTTGATAAATTATCGGACTGAAAACGTACATAAACAACTTTCTAAACTTTAATTTATCTTTTTTTTCCAAAAATTAATAAAAAAGTAAACGAATGATACTACACACTCAGTTGGGTGTTAATATCAATTACTGTGGTAAACTAATCTTCCTAACTAAAATTACATGTCCGTCTAGTTCCTACTATATAACTTCTATTTCTCTGCACCTCCATTAACAATCTGCAAACACTTTAAGGCAAACTGACAATAAAACTCTTATACTCCAGCATGTTTACACCTTTTGCGGTTAGCGCTTTCGAGCTTCCTCTTTCTATTCCTTTAATCAATGGTCAGCTGGTGCTGCAAAGACTACTATTTGGCAGGTCTTTTCCTCCTTGTCGGTGATAACCAAGTCTAATTTCTTTTAATTCAACTCTTAATCGTTTTAGCCACATTTTTGTATCTTTCTGCCAGACTTGAAAAACTTAATGATGCTTTGCAGGATTTTATCCTACATGTAATAAACTCTAGTAAAGCATACTTGTTCTGATTTTATTTTACAATCACACGGAAAAGCATAATTCTATAAAGAGAAGAACAAATAGGCCTAAATCGATCAAAAAATGGCCACATTAAATGAAAAAAGTTTGAAAATATGCAATGAAAAGTTAAAAAAAAGAAATAAGAAATATAAAAACGAAACTCTTACAATATGAACTCTCGATCTAGACTCTTTTAAAAGATCAACAAATTTAACCGAATTCAATTCTAATTCTTTGTTTAAATTTCTCAACATTTTTTTTCTTGTGTTGAGTCCAAAAACAAACTGATTCTTTCTTAAAATTTTCACAGCAGTCTTAATTTACATCTAGATTAATTTTGACGCTTAGTAAAATAAAAATAGAAAATATTGTAAAATTTCTCCTTCATTCAATTTTATATTTCTTTTCGGGTAAAAGCAAAATGGCAACAAAAGAAAACAGCAATAAATATATGAATAATTCTTTCGAACGTATTATATCAAATGAATATAAGAGACAATTAATTTCGACCGACACTTTTCTTCAAGATAGTTCAGGTTGATAAATTTTGTCTGCATTAGTTGCCGAAGTTGGAATTTATTAGTACATCATAATTGATTGTAGAGGATCTGGAAAAGAACATTGGGTGTTAGCGGTCTTGTTTAAACTTATTGATATTATCATCACTAGTTTTACTATTACTATCATCGCTAGTTTCATTTGATTTTTTGAGTAAAAAACAATCTATAGTATACATTGAACTGTAGGAAGATTGTCTGAATATTAACACTAGCTCTAAATCACAATAGTTCATAATATGTACATTCATCTGGACTGAATACAATTACTAAAAAAAGAAAAGTGTTTCAAATAAAAATTGTATTCTTTGTTTGTGTGGCTGTGGTATTATTTCTTTTTGTCTACTGCCTTTCCTTCTTCTGTCTCTGATTGTGTATGATCGCAAAGGGATCATTCATTGGAATTTGAACAAAAACAAATTAAAATCAGCCAACCAGAGAGCAGAACGAAGACAGGACAAAGACAATAACGTCAACAAAAAAATAACAGGTCAAACTGATTAAGTGCCAGATTGCCACTATTGCTGACACTTGCTACTATTACTGGGACTTATTTACCTATCGTTGTATAATTTACTATTGACTACATATTGGATTTATTTGTTGGTTAATTTACCATTGATTCCACCTTGGATTTATTTAAATTGTTGGACTTAGATTGGATTTATCTTACCCCATTCTTACCAGGAATAATGGCACGAGATACTTTAACAGTGACCCAATAAACAGTTATTGAAACTACTATACGATTTTATATATCGTAAAATAAAATACCAACAACTCTACAATATATTTTGAACTCTGGCAACTCATCATTGAAAATATACTGTTAAAGAGTACAGAGAGATACAGTCAGCCAAATGACCAGGGATCAGAACGTATTGTATGATGCCATGTTGCATATATAATGGTAACATCATAATATAAACTTTTCAAATTTCTTCTATTTACCTATCTATATTACTTGTCTTCTTACCTAAAATAAATATCACTTTAAATTATTCTCTATTCCATCTTCTTTTCTTTTTCCCTGTTTCTTATTCGGTTATTTCTATATGTATCTTTCTTCTCAAATTCTTAAGTTTATTCTTAATATCTCTTGGCAAAAATGAAATAAAATTAGTTCCTCTGATAAAAAATGAACGCAAAAAAATCTAAAATGTCTTATCATTTGTTTTTATGTGTGAAGGTCTTAACTGTTAAAGTATTTCTAAGTGTTCTCTTTGAATATTTATTTCAAATAAATTCTTCTAATCGCTTTATAATATTTGTTTTTTTTTTTGTAGAACAAGCTGACATTTTATTGTAGTTAATCATTAAGAGAAAATTGTTTATGTGTCTTTAATGGTATCGAAACTGTCTTCATTTAGAAGTTTCGTAATGAATATTCATTTATAACTTTTTATAACATTTTTTCTATTGATTTTTATTTTTTTTATCCTACTTGCGCTCTTTGAGAAAATTCTAGATATCTTATTGATAAACGTTTAAGTTTTGGTTTTACTTTGTCTTAGTATTAATTTCTTGCGCAATTTTCTCCTGATTTTTTTAAAATAAGTTCCCTGCTGAATTTTTCTCATGCGTGCATTTTCTAAGGGTTTTAATAGTCTAGGAAGTTTGAAAAATTGAATCGCAGTTGAGAGAATGCCTACATGTTTGAATACTACCTAAAAACCAAAAGGCACATCAACGTAATCGTTGTCAATATAACAATAAAAATAATGATAGACATCGAAATAATCTGAGTAATGATAATAATCAAAATTTTCTACAAATATTCTGAAAAACGAAAATTGTTTGAGTTATGGTAAATGTCTATTTACTATTTCATGTAATGTTCTAACATTCTTTTGTGAGGTGCCTGGTTCATTAAACATTTTTTTGGGCCGTCAGTATTCATCTTTATCTTTACCTGCAGCGCAAAGCAAATTACCTTAGATCAATAAAGCACAATAGTAGAAGACATGACGAAAAAAAACAAAATAAAAAGGAAAATGTAGAGATTGTTTCGATTGCATATTTATAGGAAGGGACACGAACTCTGACGGTTTTATGTGCGCATTTTATGGCAAAAAATTGAATGGCACCACTTTTGAATCTGATCGAATATTCGTTTCTTTTATCGTCTTTTAGCTTATAAAAATAATTGATGCAGAATTAGGTGGCCGCATTGGCACTCATAACGGTCGGAAAAGAGGAGGGAAAGAAAAACTAGAGACAGAGAGAGAAAGAGAGATAGAGGGAGAGAAAAGCAAGAAAAAGAAAGCGGAGAGTTGTAAGAAGAAAAAAGGCAGATTAGAAGGGAAAAAAAGAAGAATAGAACGAAAAAACGAAAAAGAAGGAAAGAAAGCTCAGAAGAATAAGAAGAAGGGCAAGATGAGATGAGAAAAATGGAAGAGAAGGAGAGGAAGGAAAAAAGAAGAAGAAAAAGAAGGAAATGAGGAAAGAAAAGAAGAGGTAAATCAAACAAAGAATAAGAGAAAGGAAGAAAAGAAAGGCGAAGACACAAATAAAAATGAAAAAGTAAAAAGAGTAGAAAGTTGAAGAAGAAACACTCATACGTGCTGATTGTGGAGAAGAAAAAGGAGAGCTAGAAGTAGTACGAGTAGCAGAGGAGGAAGAAAAGAAAGAAAGAAAGAAAGAAAGAAAGGAAGAAAGATAGATAGATAGATAGATTTAAAAGAATAAGAAACAGAAACTGAATGTTTGTCTGTTTTTGTTTTGTCTTTCCTGCATATTTTATTTACTTATTGAGCACCAACCTAAGTTTGACACAAGGCCATTTTTACATACTCTTACCCGCACTTTTTACATTCGGTTTTGCCCTTCCCCAAGATGGGATGCCCTCCCGAGTTAAATAGCTAAATCTGCCTGAAGCAGCTAAAGCTGAAAGCAATGGTTTTGGCTAGGATTTGTACTAGCATACTACGATTCCAGAGCCCGATCTTTTACCAATGCTGCAACTTCTATGCCCAACATATTAACCTAGATAGTGAACACGAAAAAGAAAAACTAAAAGACGAAAATATCAAGAAAACGATGAAAACGAGCTGGAGGAGAAGCACATTAAATACAGGGTAAGAGCGAGCGATCTATAACTAAATAAAGAAGAAACAGTAAAGAAAAATAAGGATTGTAAAACGAAGAGAAAAATGATGAAGGGTAGAGAAAAGAATATACTAGAAGAATGTCATATAAGAACAAAGAAGCAGAAAATAAAAGCAGAGATAAGATTAAGGAATCACGGAAAAGTAGCAAATATCATGAATTATCCAAGGAACATATGGAAAATTAACATCATAATAGTACCAATTATCTTTAGAGTTCTCGGAATAATCCCAAAATACCTTGAAGAAAGGCTGCATGATATTGATGTCAATGGAAAAACAAACATCCATATCATTGAGAACAGCTAATATATAATTAGAAAAGTATTAGATATTGAAAACTAAAATCTAGAAAAAGGCACCAAAAAAGAGAAATGGAGAAAAAAACAAATAAAACAAATAAAAAAACACCCACACACAAGATGTCGATGTTCATGGTGGGTGAAATATGTGGTTGCTGACTACAAGAAATATAGAAATGATGAAGTAGTGCTAACAGGGGTTTGTTATGTATCTGCTCTCTGGGAACACCAGAGAGCGTTAGCCGACTTAATATGCTGATAATTGTGCCTGTAAAGATTGGATGCCGGGGTAGGCTTAGAGTATCACGGGCCATTTTTTATATCGTTAAAACTACACATGTAGGCTGAGCAGCAGGCGATCTGTGCATATTGGCTTAAATAAGAAAAAATACCTTTAAGATTATTGTTAGGAAGATTCTTAATATTTTGGGGGGAGATGGAGGTCTAATACCGATACCAATTTCAGAAAAATGTTAATAATTCACGATTCCAATACCAAATACGATTCCTCAATTTTCAATGATCACTAGAATCGATAACGAATCAAAAAATTATGTCCGACTCGGCACTCCCCACAGCCATGAGAAACGCACACAAGGGTATCTGAGTCAGGCAGGCCCTCTCGCAGTGCCGGGCCCTCGGATCAGGTCCGATCGGACCGATAGCTTAGTTTACCCCTGTTGGATGCAGTAGGGTAAGAATTGTCACCATATAGTCCATGACTGAAATGAAGAGGAGTTAAAACTTGATCACTAATGATTGACATTTATAGACATAAAATTTCAATATTACTAAACAGTAAATTAAAACCCTGGAAGTTGAGATACTGGTTTCCTTTGTCTGGTTTCGATCCTCTCCAGAGGTATTATTGGTAGAGCTCTACAGGGGCACAATAAACCAGTATACAGATTGGAAAATTGTGGTCAATGTTTCGTGACTACAACATATTTCTGACTTGTTTTTTTCCCTTCTTTGTGTAGGTTGCTGATCACGGCAACAAATCAAATCAAATATGTAATGTTATGTAAAATATATAATGTTAGTTAAAATTCAATTCACATGAAAAATTTACTAAACACAAATTGTAGAAGAAATTAAGCACTTTCTATTTTAGTTTACAACTCACTCTTTTACTTGTGTGCGTGCGTGTGTTTGCAAGTGTATCAACCTCATAGCAGAGCGATTGTCAAAAAGTCCTTTCTTATCATTGTGTGCGTGGGTATGTGTGGCTATATGCTACTCGCCTCTTCCCTTCCTCGGCTTTATCGGTTGCCGAGGCACTGTCTGTTTGGCGACGCCCGACTGACAAACTCTTCTCTATATATTTTTATTATCCATTCATGGGTGGTCATTAATTGGGACTGTCCATTGTTCTCAAATCTCACCTGTGACATTATAGCTATCGGCCCATTGCTGGTCATTTAATGCCGGAGAATGCTCCACCTGGCTTTAATGTGTTACAAGGGAAGTTATAATGTTTCGCAAAGAAGGAAATTGATTATTATAAACAATAACAAAAATTATTCTCATAAAAAATTATAGAGACAGAAAGATAAAGAGTCAGTGAGAGAAAGAAAAAGAGAAAGAGAGAGGACTGACACGTCGAGTATAACCAAGTTTTGGTTGCGTGAATTTGGTGATCTGAAAGAACTGAATAAGAATGCTTAACAAAGAGGATTTTTTGGTTGGCTTTTCAAGAATCTAGTCTTAAAATAGACAAAAAATATCTTCAATTATAGTTTTTTAATTTTTATTTTGGAGATGAGGCTTCGAAATTAAGGAATTAACTTTATTATTCGGACTTTTGCCCTCATCTTAGTAGGTTTTTGATGTTTCTACACTATGTTTTGGCATAGTTTCCTCTCAGACCGTCTTCAGGTGTTTTTAACCGTAACCCCAGATAGAATTCTCATCAACGAATCCATATGGAAAGCAGTGATTACTGAGGATTCGGTGACGAGACCTAGCATCCCTATCTGAGGTTACGCTTAAAAGCACCTGTAGACCGCCTGAGGAAGACTATATCGAAACGAAGTGTAGGAACATCAAAAACCTAAGATGAGAACAAAAGTCCGAATAATAAATTCAATACCTAAAACAATATTTGTGTTATTATTATTATTATTCGGACTGTTGTCCTCATCCTTATTGCTTTTTTCACAACGTTTCGGCCGATTAATAATAATAATAATAACACAAATCTTCAAGCCTCATCCCAAAGATTCCGAAATAACTAAAACAATATCTTATTCTAGTGATTTCATTGGTCATCAAATTGGAAGTAAATACATTCGACTATATGATACTATAATTTTTAGTGTCATGAGTTGAATTGTTCAATTACTCAAATTAATTTTATTTAATTAATTAAAATTGAAAATTGATTAATCAATTATGAAAAAACTAATTAAAAAATACATTGTCATATAAATTTTAGTGGTAACATTTTTTTCAAATTCAGATATAAAAGATATAAGTGAACGAGTGCAAATAAGATTGAGAATCAGTTAAAAGTTTGACCATAATAGGATAACAAATTAAATATCAGAATGATATTTCATGGGTGTGGAATAAAAACAATTCTTAGTATTACTGACTAATGAGACAGATAAGTAAACACAGCAAGTAATAAATATCCCGTCTTCATCTGACCATTAAAATCTGTGACCGATTTTGGGTAAATATTTTTAACACAAATCAATTTAATGATTCTTTTTCAAATCAACCAAAGTTTCTTTGACGTTTAACATTTTAAAAAAAGAGTACATTTTTTCGCTGAAATCATCTTCAACTATTTCTTTTTTGTGTGGAGTATCATGTACCATTAGAATTTCAACTGTCTTTTAACTTGAATAAGAAGTTAAAATAAAGCCACTATCGAATACGCACACTAGAGACCAATATTTAATATTCTAGAACGCCTAACCAAAATGGAAAAAATAGCTTCATGAATATTATTTACATCTATAATTTTTATTCATTTATTACGTTGGAAATTGACAAAAATTAATGTGGACATTTTTTGATATTTTAAATTCATTTTGTTAATTCATTTGTCTTATACATATTGTAATCAAATTTAAACCATTCATTGTGTCATACAATTTTCTATATATTGAGGTATTCATTAAGAAAGTATTAACTTTATTTTTGCGCTTCTCTTCTGCTTCTCCTGATGCTTTCATCAAAAGCAATTAAAATAAAGAAAAAATACTATTACAGTTATGTCCTGTGTTATTTTATGTGCAAAGTATATTTTAAAATTTAGAATGAAAGGAAATAGAATTTTTGGGGAAAAAAAACGTTTGTTATTGTAAAAAAAAAGCATAAATTTTATTTTTAAATCAATTTAGAACATGGACTCATTCGTTACATGCAAAAATAAATTTGAAGCTAAGAAACGGATTTTAGTCTCTCTACTTCAAGAGAAATTTCTGTTAATTAGCAGTGTACGCTGGTAACACTGGTGTGGATTTCATAATCATAACAGATGTAAAGAAATATATTTACTTGGTCGACTACAAACCCAAGTTAGGTGCAAGACCAGTTTTACGTGCTCATTTTACCCCGTGGATTAGGTTTAGGGTTTGGATTGCCATATTTGTATTTTACAAATAAATATTATACCCCGTGGATTTGTAATCAGTGTGGCACTTCACTTAGATGAGTTTCTCAGAGTTGACGGGTTTCTGAGTTGACCTAGGTTTTTGGAATCAATGTTGTCCTTATACACAGACCCCCAATACTTCGTTGTGTACAGACCACAGGCAAACATATACGGTCTTATCGCGTTGTAACACCGGTTCCCGTCAGATCACCGAAGTTAAGCAACGTCGAGCGTGGTCAGTAGTTAATGGGTGACCATTTACGAATACCACGTACTGTATGTTGCGCCGGGCAGGAAAATACCCAGGTTAGTATCTGGGGGCGCTGCTAAACCCACTGGGTAGATGCACCCTTAGTTATACATATACATATGTATATGCATGCATATAACGTACAAAAACGTATACGACATGCATATCTATATGGATACATACAAATATGTTAGTACATATCATATGCAATGCATCTACATATGTACATATATAAAACATGATATATTTTTAGTTTGAATAATATATATATATATATATATTATATAAAACACGATAAGTCTTTAGTTTAATTAAGGGATTTTATAATTTTCCAATTTTAATTTGACTATGAAAGGAGATAAATTATAAAAACCTGGTCTGTTTAATTGTTTGCTCCCACCGCTTGTACAGTCCATCTTCTTTTTCTTCTTTGTCTTTTTTCTTCATATTTTTATTTTTCTTCTTCTTTTTTTTCTTTTTCTTCTTCTTCATCTTTTTTTCTTCTTTTATTTCGTCTCGTTTTTTTCTTCTTTTTTTCATCTTTCTTTTTTTCTTCTTCTTTCTTTTCATGTTTTTCTTTTTCTTCTTTTTCTTTTTCTTCTTCTTTTTCTTTTTCTTCTTCTCTTTCTTTTTCTTCATCTTA
>JAUZSX010292108.1:0-14074 GCA_034780655.1 Idiosepius hallami
TAGTTCGCGGTTCGAAAATCCGCGAAGCTCTGAATCTGCGAAAGTCGAACCGCGGACTAGCGAGGTTCCACTGTATATCTACTTTGGTTATTTAGTGTTTAAAGAGTTGTTTTGGAATTGGTTAATGTGGATGGTTGTTATTTAGGGTGTTTATCAGGAGGTTACTTGATATGAGCTTTATTTTTATTTCATTTTACTTTTGGGGGTGGAAAATATTTTATTCTATTTTATTTATTTATTCTTTTTTTTATATTTTCCCCAAAAAAAACAAAATTGAAAAAAAAAATCTACATTCACAATTGAAACAGCAATGAAAATAGAATGACCACCAAAGACACGCACGAAAAACACCAAGTTTGAAAATGGAGTTATATCTCCGAAATATTACTAAACAATACATTTAATGCATCTGCATCATTATGCCCTTAATAAAACTTTATATTTATCATCAAAATATTTTACTTATGAATCATTTTTCTATATTCATAAAAAAACATGCAAAAATAGGCAAATAATTAGTTGGGATGGGGATAGGCTGTATTAGCAGGATAGTCCTTGGTCAATCATTGCGCTATCTTCACTAGTCACATTCACAGACCATTCACATCAATCACTCAGCAAAATACTGCATTGGTTCAACTAGATTCGGGTTGTTTAAAACACCACTCCAATGATGTGAGAATGAATATTTAGAACATGCCCATGCCATCAAAAATGAGGGCATAAAAATATTAGTGAAATAATAAAAAGTTTAGTAAATGTGCATTAAAGACTGAAATAAGGATAATAAATACAAATAGCAATATTTGAACAAACTAGAAATAAACATTTAAAAGATAATAAATAAATAAATCTAATGTATTCAATACATGACACAATAAATACAAATAAAACAATTAACAGTAAATGAAAAAATAAAGAAATACACATCAGTCATTGTTATAAGAAAGATCTTAATGCCAAAAATATATCCTGTATAGGCATTTCTAGCCCAATGGGTAGAGATAAAAATAGTGAAGACAGTCTAAGGGTCTAAGAGTTCGATTCCCAATGTTGGCTACATGTTTTTGCTTTTAATGATCAGGTTGTTACATGATAAATATAAATAGATTTGGTCATTATTATTTCTTAGTGTTTTACAGCATATCAACCTTTTTAGGTCATTTATAGCCGATAATTTTTTCATAACGTTCTTTTTTGACCATACATAGATTTTTTTATTAACACAACATGGACTATTTAACCAATAGCTGGAGGGAAGGTGGGGATTCATACCTTTCCTAAGGGTATTAGTCTAATTATAAATGCAAATGAATGACTAGGATTCAAACTCACATTCTGAAGTCCGACTGCCTACTCAATAAGCCAAATGGACCTCCCCTCAGTCATTATTATAAGAGAGATTTAGAAAATGCTGGAAATGAGAAAAAAATGAGGCTTGAACAAAACTGGGGGGGGGGTCTAAATTTGGACAACTTTGAATGGAAAAGACGAGAAATTACAATGGATGAAAATCTAATATTCAAATTCCTGAGGCAAATGAATAATCTTAAACTGACCAACCCTTCATCTATTTACTATTGAATCTAGAAATGACTAAACATGATAATCTAAAAGGCCAACCATCTGGCAACAACCCTGCCACCAACAGACAGAGATGTCACAAATACAGCTCTAAGATAGCCAGTCTGTTTTAAGTCTGTCTAATTTAGTTAAAGCACTTAAGAAAAAAGAAAAACAGGAAGAAAAAAACACATTAAAAAAGAGAAAACAATAAAAAAAAAAAAAAAATAAAAAAAAATATTGGATTTTTGGCCAAGAATAGGATTGGAAAGTTATGAAAAAATAAAGAGTTTGGAATTTAATGAATTTAGGTGGAACAGTTTCCATTTCCTTTCAGGTCAAGTACTTACAACAAACAAAAACAAAAAAAGAATGATAATAATAATAATAATAATAATAAGAAACATAAGAAAGGGGTTGTAGCCACTGGCTACGAGGTGTCCAGATGTACTGGAGTGCCAGGAGGCTTATTGTCACTCTGCCCCCAGGAACCACCACCAGACATTGGCAGGTGTGCGAAATGAGCACGACAGGGTGAAAACCCGTGGAGGTGCTGCACCGTAAAGCCTCTGGCTGAAATGGTGCGGAGCTCGCTGGAGACCAGAGGAGACTTGTTGTCACTTTGACTCCAGCATAAAACCACTGGTTGCTGGGTGCGATTGTACCTGGTGATTGGTGTGAGATCCACATAATAATAATAATAATAATAAATAAAAATAATTGTTATTATTAAAATAGAAAATGCAGAAATTCTTATTAATTGAAAAATTTACTTCAAATTATAAAGAATCTGATTAAGTTTGGATAAAAGAGTTGGGAAGGCAACTTTACTTGTTTTTAAATACGGATAATTGCTATTGAGGCTGAGCCAGTTTTTCAAGTCAATTCTTACATGATGCAACATGAACTGCAAAATGAATAAATAACATCACAACCTTGAAATCTCTATTTTATTTTTATCATCTTTTCTCTTTATATCATTATATTTATTTGTAACAAAAGATACAAATTTGGCACAAATTGTTTCTTATACTTTGTTTATTCTTTCTCTTTCCACTATTTTTTTTATGTTGCTTCTTCTCCTGTTTTTATTTTCTCTTTGTATCTTTCTTTTCACTACTTTTTTGTTCCCTTTCTATTCTCTTTGCTTCTCTGTCCTTCTTTTTTATCAATCTTTATTCTCTTTCCTTTTTCTGTCCTTTCACTTCATCTCTTGTTTTTTTTTTTCTGTCATTTTGAGCAAAAATATTCCCCTGAATTCATCACCAAAATCTCAGATTTGTTCTAATAATCTTGAACCAGTTATCTACAATTGATTTCTATTCATAAATTTAATTCTTTACAGGTTTTCTTTTTTTGATTTGCTTTCTAACCAGATGAGAGAAAAAATAACAGAGAAGATTTGTTATCATTCAACATTCCAGGAATTGGCAAAGCCAGGACTCTACTAATGTTAGGAGTGAGGACTGGTTGTAGCAAGGTGAAAACCTGAGTAGATGCAGCGGGATATTCCGGACCTCTCAAAGAGATTTGTTGTCACTTTGATTTTAGTGATAGCCACTGGTCACTTACAGCATACAAACACTAAAAGTGATTAGAGAGAGAAGTAGCAAAAATAATAATCATAATAATAATAAGAGGTGGGTTTTGTAATTTTGGGGTCTACAGAGAATAAATTCAAGGAAACACACATACACACAAAGTATTTATATAAGTTTAGATTAAATGATGAAAAGAAAACTGTTAAAACAAAACTTATGCCAAATAAAGTTTCTTAAATTATAAAAATTAATTCTACATTAACATTTTAGTTCTATTGAATCAGGACATTTTTAATTATTTTTCTAACAATTTGTTGTGGTGACATACACACCATCATAACGCCTATGATGGACTCGTCTATTAAACTTATAACCAGCAGCTTAGACACAATCAACAACAGTTATCCGGATGTTGTAGAGCTGACTCTCCATGGACTTACTAACCCCTTTTCACTACCATTAACCATTACTTGATCTAAATGTTCTTATTTTCACCAAGTAGTCGTCTTCCTACTTTCACCACCTTCGATTTACTAACCTTTTCTGTATCACTAACCCTTGATATAAATGTTCTTTTTATTTCACCAAGTAGTCGTCTTCCTACTTTCACCACCTTCGGCCCCACAACACAATTATTATTTTTCCATTATGTTAGATTTTATGCAATATCGTGTGTATGTATGCATATAAAAATATTGTTTGTGTATGTGTAAATACAAAAATATGCAAACATTTCATAATTTCTTAGTTAATACTTCTATAATGATGCTGAAACTTATCATTGTATAAGAAAACCCATTTCTGCACAATTTGTCATAAAGAATCTACAAGAATGTAGATTTGTCCTTTGCCTTTGAATCATTTAAAATGAATTTTGCCCAACACAACAAGATTTCTTCATTTTTTCCACACTCTAATCAATCAACCATTTAATCTGTTTAATGTTTAAACCATTTTGTTAAAGAATTTCCATTATTTTTCAGAATCCTTGAGAAAGGTATGATAAATTTTACAGGCTTTATTTGGACTATTGTCCTTATCCTTATTGTTGTTTTTCTCATAACCTTTTAAAAAAAATTTGCCTTTGGCAATTATGTTTTCTCTTTTTTTTTTTTCAATGAAAAAAATGGATGAGCCTTAGTTGACATAGTGTTATATAAAAATATAGGAGTTGGAAGAATTTTTTAAAATCATATTGAGAAATTGGAAGTAATTTAAATGAGCAAAAAAAATACCTAAACAATTTAATGGGAAAGTCCTTTGATACAGTAGATTAGATTTTGGGATTGCAATAAGTGAGTTCAAATCCTATCATTGCGTTATAATCACATCCAATCTAATAACCTTATGGAATCACTTTATTCCTTTCAACTATAGATTAAATAACAATTGTTATTCAAAGAATGTGTTGGTAACAGAAAGACATCTAAAATAATTGTTCTTAACATTAAATAAACAAAAACATAAATAAACCATTAAATGAAACCGACCAATCACCTAACAAATCTAATATTTGTTTCTTACTAATATTCAATAATCAATGTTAGTTTATTTATGGCCTCTATTTATTGAGCTGGCTATACAAAAAAATTGCATTCAATTTCTATAACTTACTAAAAAAAATTGCAGGTCCAAATAATAAGCTGATGAATTTTTAACTTTTCTTCCATTAACTTTGCCTTTAGTAATTTCAAACGTTAATGAAATTTAGTCATAATTCTATTTTCTAACACTAAATGCTAAAGCTCAATAAACTCAAACTCAGTGAAGAGGAAGGATCTTTTAATTGAAGATAAAAATACAAGACTTGAGACTTTAACCACTAATCTTTCTCATTTCTAAAATGGCTTCTGATTGTCCATTACTGTAGTTTAAAGACCTAAACTTGAAAATAAATATGGAGTCTTAAAAATTCTATAAAGAATATAAATTATCAAATCCAGAAAAAAAACCTTTCAAAATAGGAAATGATAATAAATATTGAATATTCTACATTTTATTTGGTTATAAACAAACTTTAAATTTCTATTTAAATTTTTGAAATAAAATAAACAAAAGATTCTTTTAAAGCTTGATAAAATTTTGTTTGGCAAAAACAAAAACAGAGTAAATATTTTGAAAACTGAAAATTATTGCTAAATCTCAGCAGGAAGTAATTAGAAGACTGAGAAATAAGATATTTTTTTTACATCAAGAAATGTAACCCAAGTCTCAATCCTTTTATCTGGTGTAGATGAGAACTTTTGAAACCTAAAAGAAATCATTCTAAAAATGTTAACACATATTTTTAGATTCAATAATTTTTACTCACTTACCTACCAACCCCTAGACTGGCTTATTTAATAAGGAAAATTTTACAAAAGGGAATAATAAGAATTTCATTTGAAATATCAAGAGAATTACTTGATGTTATTTAAAGAATCTGCCTTTCTTCATTTTACAGTATATCAAACCCTTATTGGTTAATTAATTCTGACATTGTTTCTTTATTGAAAGCAAATGATTTATAAATAGATAAATTGTAAATAATTTTTGTTCTTTTATAGACAATCTGTTGGAAGAAAAAAAGGACTCAAAATTTCAGGGTGAAGTAAAAAAAAAAAACAGACAAAAATCCAATCCTAATGAAAATGAATGATTTTGTCAATCAAAAGATAGAAAAACTGAGCTGATAATTGATCTTTAGTTTGTAGAGGTGAAGCAAATGATATTGTTCATACTTTCTCCAATGGTAATAATTCAAAGAGAATGCCTAACTTATTCCAAGGATAAATCTACTGACTTCAGTGGGATTTGAAATTGTGTACAGGTGGTTACGAGTTCTGTTCCTACGCTGGTGACTTAGCCCAAATTTCCGTGTAACTCAGAATTTACCCTTTGATACCCCATAAATCCTTGATTAATGTCAGATTCCGCTTATTATACTTATTATTAATTCAATAAATAAATTAAAATAAAATAATAAGATGCTGAACAAAAATCAAAGTGTCTACAAAAAAAAAAGTTTAAAACAAAAATTGACTTTTTTTTTTAACAAAGGCTGTTTTTTTTTCTTAAAAAATGACATCAATTCAAGTGTCATGAAATTGAAACCACGTAATTTGAGTCTGTCGTAACCTGAGGGCCGTCTTTACTATAACTTCAAAATTCAAATCTTTACTTCCATAATTTAAAAATCAGCAAACTTCTATTTGAACATAATGTAAATAATAGAATTGTACATTATTTAACACACACACATATATATATACATATATATACATATATGAAAATAACTTAGTCTATCTGGGGAAATACTTTGGCAATTTTTTTGTCTAGAGACTTAAAATTTGATTCATGGTGCATTGTTTCATACAAATTCAATTTGGTTTTGAGTTGAAAAAATAGCTGCTAAGAGGTCAAACTTGAAGAACTGGATAGAATAAAAGGATCAATAAGTTTTCTCAAAATCATAGTTAGAGTGCTTGGTATCAATGAGGGAGACTGAATATACAGTAGTTTGCATATATATATATAATATGCATAAATTTTTATACATCAAATTCACCACTGAAGATGAACCATGAGGATTCGGAATATGCTCATGATTCTGCAAGATGTTTTTTAAAAATTCAAGCTTGATGTTAAGACATCAGGAAAGTGTAAAAGAAAAGAAAAATAAATTGGCAGAAGATCTGTGTAAATGTATACACATATACATACATAATTGAATGTACACAAAATTTTTATTAAAACAAAAAACAAAACATCTATTATGTTTCTCTAAATATTATTTGTCTGGGTTTTTTTTAAACTAGGAGTTTGTACAAGTCTATCAAAAACTCTAAATTCAAGTGAAAGCTCTGTTTCACTAAAACTTTAGATCGAAAAAAAAATCCTTTTCTCCACAGAAAGAAACATAAAATTGTGAGGATTTTACAAAAGATCACAAAGAACAGCTGGCTACAGATTATTGATGACTTATTAAAACTTATCTTTGAAAACCAATAAACAAAATCATTAAAAAAAATATTCAAATAACAAGTTAGAAATAAGAATTCTTGGTGGGAAGGGAAAGGCCATTTCCTTTAAAAACAACAGGAACAAAATTAATTGCATAAAAAATATAAACCAGGATTTGCCTGTTAAATATAACAGGTTTATATATCACAAAAGTTGATAAAATAGTTGGAATTACTAAAAAGCATAAAAAATGTAATCTCTCTTATTATAAAAGCAAGAATCTATGTATGTTTGTGGACATTTTTGTGACTATTTTATTAGCCCATCTTCTCTCACAGTAACCAGCAAAAATTCCTAATTTTAGTCAAAAATGAAATGCAACTTGTCATTCTTATTCACTGGGGGGTTAAATTTGAATTCAATGTACATATTGGTTTATTTCACAATTCACAAAATATTCAATTATATAAAAATATTTAACCGTTAATGTTTTGTCACAAAAGTCAAATTCATCATCGCTTACCGGTGACACTAGATTCTGTTACTTTTTAACAATAAAGTCGCTTTATAATCAGACATAGAAACCCAGGCAATGCCGGGTTGATATGCTAGTAAATATATAAATATATATATATAATATGAAGGAATAGTGATCATGATGAAAATTTCTCTTGTATAAGTACCGCCCTCATAGCTCAGTTGATACAGTATGAGACTTTTAGAGCTATCTAAGAGAGGGACTGGGGTTTTATACCCCACACATTTTCACTGTCTTCAGAGCATTACATGATACATGCAAACAAATTAACAAATAAAAATGAATATACAAACACACATTGATCATTTTCCAAAAAAGATGTTGCAAACTAAGTTTAAATTTATTTCTTTTTCTTAATTCACTCAGAATAAAAAAAATGCCATCTTAATAAAAAAAAAAAATAAAAAATAAAAACATTTGTGAACTATATATATATATATATATATATATATTTTTTTTTTTTTCTTTGTTCAATATTTTTTTACCTGAAGAAGCTCTGGAAAAACGACATCAGCCAAATTTGTGTCCAAGTAAAAATCTTCACTATCCATATCATCTACTGTCATAGACATTTTTCAGGGTTTTGTTTTCAACAACAATAATAAAGAGATAAAAAAAGGAGCTAAATCCAATGAAAAATCCTGGTGTTTATCCCATTCTTAGAAAGTATTAGTCTTTAAACTCATTCATTTATCCAAAAACAAAAAACAAAAACAGTCATCACCAAAGTAATAGTAGTTTTATACACAGTGCAAGTGGGGAATAGTTTAAAATAACAAGTGATTTTCTGACTAAATACACCGTGTAAGTTTGAAGTTGTATTCCTAACAAAGTCATATCTTAATAATAATAGGAGTGGTGTGAAGAGTATATACACTATGTGTCTTCAGATTGTTTTAAACCAAACAACTGTGGCAGAATTATATCATGTTATCTATACAGTCGAGTCTTTATAACTAAATTGTTTGTGTAGGATTAAAAAAAATACTAACAGAAGTTTGATGTAGAATGTTTAAGATCTGATCACAGTAAATAATATCAGTATTATTAGTTAGAAGAAAGTTGTGCACTGTTTGTATTTAGTTGTAGACAAAAGTGTTACGTGTAATAATGAGAAATACAAAAGATTCAGTTTCTCTTTCTCTTTCACAAACAGCAAGGCATAGAGAGTGTCTGTAACAAACCAGCCCCAGCATTATATTATTATGGATACTGAAAAGAAACCCTTAGCCACATAGAGACCAAGCAGCTTAGTGCTGCTATTAACTTCTTTTTTTCCTCCTCTCTCTCCTTCTTTTTGTCTTTCTCTATCTCTCTCTCTCTTTCTTTCTCTCTTTCAAAAACCATAATGCTTTAAGTTTGTTCTGTTTTTGTTTTTCAAACTTTTTTCTTTTTTTTTTAACTCCAGTGCAACCAATCCTCAACTATTTAACAATTCATTTTTCAATTGCATTTTATAGAAGGATAATTATGAATTATATACATATATATAAGATTAAGTATATAAAATATATAAACTATTTTAGATATAAATAGGTATTAAAATGTGTAAATGAAGAGTTATATTTAAAAAAAACTTATTTTAAAGTAATAAACTCTTTTTCTGGTACAAAATATAACTAATTATTACTTATATCATATGATGCCTAAAGCAAATTTCTACTTGTCTGTATAATATACATACACATACATATATATATATATATATATATTAATATATATATACTAGTAAATTTAGCCCGGCTTCGCTCAGCTGCACGGGTTTTAGGAAAAGGTGTGGTCAGGAGCCTTTGAGCAAAATTGCTTGGACATCCCCTTTGGCACCCATGAGGAATTTTGGGATTTTTTTCACGGAATACCTCCTCATTTAAGGAGAGCTACCAGAGGGGTTTTTTTGGCCAATTTTCATGCAGGGTCAAATTGGCGACCCCACTTTGACTCCTAGCTCTGGGGCCCCCTTGAAGAGTTTCGGAAAAAAGAATTGGCGAAAACTTGCTTAGAACTGGTGCCCACCGGTGGGTCGACTTTGGACACGATATCGTAAGAGGTGTGCGATTGCATAAAACATACACACACACACACAGACACATCGACGTCTTGAGTTTTATAGATAAAATATATATATATATATATTTATCTAAATGATAAGATTGCTAAAATTTATATTTAAATCTATAGTTAGAGTGCTCAATAACAGTGATAGGCGAGAAACTGGCAGTTGCCGATGGCTGTTAACTCTGTGTCTACACTTATCTAATATATGTGTGTGTGTGTGTGCATTATATATACATATATACATATATATATATATATATAAATATATATATATATATATATATAATTACATAAATACACACATACAATACATTGCATCTAAATTTATTGATGAGAGTAGTTTGTGCATGTGCAGTTATGTTTTGTCAGTGCCTCTTTTATGTTCAATCTTTTCATCTCTATGCGTAAACAGATATATTAGTGTGTAGTTGTTTCTGAAAGGGATGTTTGTTCTCTGTGTCTGGGTGTTGGACAGAAGGCAGTTGCTAAGAAGGCCAAAGATTAGGATTTGATTGATGAGAATGGAAGACAGAAAAATCAAAGGCAGAAACCAATTAGAAGGAAATGAGTAAGGGAGGGGAGCCTATGGAACAATGAACACAACTTGACATAAAATAACAGAAAATAAAATATTCATATAAAGAACTAATGAACAAAAATTTGGGGTAAATAATGTTAACAATAAAATCTCTCTAAATGAAGCTAGATAATAATTTGTATATTTATTATGCAGATAATAGCTTTGTATTTTCACAAGGTTTCAGCCAATTAATCCTTTATTATTCTTTAAGTTGGAAGTTTTGCTGTTTAGAGTTGGGATCAAATTTTTTGGGCAGCAAAGGTGGAGCATTGGTAAAAGCTCGGGCTCTGGAATCGTATGATGCGAGTTCAAAACTCAATCAAAAAAACCATTACATTCACTTTAGCTGGGCAGATAGGGTTTGTTAACTCGGAAGAGTAGCTCATCTAGATGAAGGGCAACACTGAATGCAAAAACCCCAGGTATACAGAGTACATAAAAATGGCCTTGTGAGTTTGTGCTTAACCAAGTAAATATAATAGTTGGGATCAAATCTGTACTGATGTTTTTTGTGCTGCCAAAATAATGTATTATGTATTATAAAAATGCAGAATTTATTTTTTTTTAAATGATCCTTTGGGCCCATGCATAAAAAAGCAGTAACTAATGAAAAGATGATACGTAATTAGCAAAATTACCAACTATCTAATCATAACCATTCTATTAATGGAGGGCCAAAATACTGGTTGTGTTGTTCCCCATATATCGGCCCTTCAGGATCAAAAGGATAAAAAATTAAAATTAACAGTAAAAACTAAACACATTGATAGATATGAACAGAAAAAAATATCTGAAAATGCCAAATGATTAATTGATCAAAATGTAGTGAATTTAACAAATACAAAGATGACGTTTAGAATAAAGAAACAAAACATAAAATCTTTCCTCTAAATAATTCAACAGAAGGCAAAATTATATTATAATTTCTTAAAATATTTAGTTTGCCCTAACTGTTTGACAAAGCTGAATGATACACTCACCAGATCCAAAGCTTGCAGATCGAGAGTAGAAAGTCTTGGAAAATGATGGTCTTTATTTTATTTACTTAAAGCAAGGCTAAACGAAACGAATCAAAAATAAATTATTGAAATAATAGTCCATCCATTACATTATTCAGTTATTATCTAGTAACCCTGGGGAAAGATATTTTCATACAATTTAGATTCATTGGTGTCATGGAAGACAAGCATAAATGACTAAAACTTCCTACTCCACAAACTTTCATTTTTTTTAAATTTCTTAATCGTTCAAAACAGTATTATCTTTTAAAATTAGGCTTACACTAAATCCAAATTATCTTTGTAGTTACCTCCCTTGATTAGTAAACTATTCAATGGTTTAAGTATAAGGCTTATGAGTTGATTAACAATTTGAATGGAAATGCAAAGTCAAAACTGGTGGCTCTAAAAGGCATACAAGAAGAAAATAAAAAAAAATTCTCTTTTCTCTTTTTATTTCATTTCTAATCGAAAATCTATGAATATTAAGCATTACTTAGAAATAAGAAATGTATTTCTAGCTACAAAAAAATGGTTATTTGCCTTTATGTAGTAATTATTTATTCTTTTTCTGAACTAAAAATGTTAAGATTTTGTTATTTTTAAGTAAAAATCACGTTAAAGATCTAATATATTTAAAATCAAATTGTACATTGTCAAATCTTACAAACTTTCAACAAAAGTAATCCTTTTTTTTCAAAAAGTCAATATTAAAATAATATTCATGCATCTAAACAATTTTTGGATAGAATTTTTAAGTTGGTACATTAACAAGTTTCATTAGAAATCATTACACCATTCCAGACGAACAAACTTATTTTATTCTATTTAAGAATACTATTTGGTTAATAAATATTTTTTTTTATTCAAATTCATTTTAACTATGGTGTAGGGGAGCCTTTTTTATTTTTTAGTGATTTAAAGACAAGTAAAATCATTTTTGGTATACAACTTTTAGGTTAACAGATTGTTAAAAGTAGTTAGACAATTTCACCTGTAGCTGGAATAAATTATGGCATTCATACTTTTCTTCCCATGGATAATAGTTTTAAATTGAACTATAACATCATGGTGAAATAGTTCATTTGAAACAATTATTGTATTAGATAAAATAATTCAAATCATTTTCTAAACTAGAGAAGTGAAAATAGAAATGTGTAAGTGTCAGTCATTTTGTATTCATGCTTAACAAAGAGTGAAAAAAAAGGAAAAAAAGAATGAGTAATTAACATTGATGTTGGTCTACATCAAGAACATCAAGAGAGAGAGAGAGAGGTTGTTTGAGCTTGGTGTTAGCAAGAGAGAATCTTTCAACAACAATCAGTGATAATAGGGCAACATCAAAAAACACATCCTTACAATGAGGCAAGAGACATCAAAGTTAAAAACCCATTATCATGATGCCTTTTATACTTCAATTACAAATATGACATAACACAGCAAAGCTCTATCTCGGTGGTTACTGCATTGTATCACATAGTATTTGATGTATAGACCAACAAACTCACCAGTTTTGTTGATTAGAAGTCTTTCAATGCTAATAACAAACCCTGCTATATAAACAGGGGTTATTTGAGGAATTAATAAACCTAGAATTACTAGGATAATGTCACTTAAGACTATTAAACTATTGGATTTCATTCATGCTTTGTAATTACAACTTTATTAATCTATTCATCATTCTTGGAATTCTTTATTAAAAATTTATTAATAAAATTCATTTGTTCTTCTATATCTTAATTAGGCCTGCGCGAAGTGTCTGTAAGGACCAATACTGTATAGGAAAGTCCTTCAGACACCACTGATTAATAATAAATATTCTTTTATTTAAGAATTTGTTAATTTTTTACTATTATTATTATTATTTCTATTTTTTTTTTATTTTACTCCCCTCAAAATGCCACCCCTTGGAATGTGCCACCATGGGCGTATCACCCCCTCTGCCATTCCTTGGCTATGCCACCATTCATAGTGTCTAGATAGAATTTCTAGTAGTTACCTTTCTTGGAATGCTTTCGAGTTTTTTTGTTTGTTTTGCTTTTTTTAAATATTTTCTACTTTTTTTCTACCAACATTATTTATTTATCTATTTTTTTTTTAGTGTTCACGTAGATGATTCTATGAACAAGACCAAAATCAAGAATCGGTTTCATCTGATGTTCTTAGATAACGAAGAATTTTCATTTAATCTTTGGATTTCGCTTTTCTTTAAGTCATTTGCATTTATTAATTTTTCGGTTGATTTCTTCCAGATTCTATTATTAGAGAATGCTTATCGGACTTTTCCACTGTTTGATCATATTTTCACACAATTCATCTTCTTTTCTTTTCTTTTTTTTAATCTAGAAAATCAACCCAAGGAATCGATCAATTTCTCAGTCGACCAACAGAGAAACATTCAAATTTTTGATGATTTCAAAACCGATGAAGAAAATTAATAGAAAAAAGAACGAAAAAGAAATTTAAAAAACAAAAAAAACGAAAAAAAATTGAAAAAATATTGAAAAAAAATTAACAAAAACGAAAAAAATAAAAAAAACGAAAAAAATTGAAAAAAAATAAACTAAAACAAATTGAACAAAATATTGAAAAAACCGAAAAAAATTTAAAAAAAATGGAAAAATAAAACAAAAAAATTTGAAAAAATAACTAAAAAAAAACGAAAAAATTGAAAAAAAAAATTTAAAAAAAAACGAAAAAATATGAAAAAAATTGAAAAAAAAAATTGAAAAAAACTAAAAGAATTGAAAAAAAATTCAAAAAAATAATTAAAAAAACTAAAAAAATTGAAAATAAAATGAAAAAATTGAAAAAAAGAACTGAAACAAAAAACGAAAAAAAAAAAATAATTGGAAAA
>JAUZSX010292119.1:0-14070 GCA_034780655.1 Idiosepius hallami
CAGCTAAAGGTGAATGTAATGGTTTTGACTGGGATTTGAACTCACATAATATGATCTCAGAGCCCGAGCTTCTGCCAATGCTCTACCGTCGCTGCCCAATATATATAAATATATATATATATATATATATATGAATCATCTAGTTTGACAAATTTCTATGTCGAAATTCATATCAGAGTTTTTTTCTCCTTCCAGATATTTTATTAAAATTTTCTTTACTCCATTTTGAATTTGAAACACTGCAATTTGATTGGCTAATCTAAATTGATTTCAAAAGCCAATGAAATTGTATATTCTTTAAATCTTTTGAATTCGAAAGTATTTTGGATTTCAGCAGAATTTTATGGTCTTCCATAAAATAAAATAAAATCATTTTATTGCTCAAAAGGTATTATTTTTTATTTTTTAAATTCACCAATTTTATTTATTTTTTAAATTCACCCAAAGTTCTTAGACAACAATTAAATTTATTTTGGGATTTGAAGATGAAATTAATTTTTTTCTTTATTGTGTTTTGAACAAGAATTGTATATTTTTGTTGAGACAAGTTTTTGATATAGATAGTCAAGGCCATCTGGCATTGCCAGAAGTGGATAGTTTTATTTTACAAAAGTAGATAACCTCAGTCTCTCGAATTGTATTACATGAGTTCAAATCCCAGTCAAAACCATTCCATTCATTTTCCGAAATGGTAAAAGCTTGGACTATGGAATCATATTACATGAGTTCAAATCCCAGTCTAAACCATTCCATTCACTTTCAGAAGTGATAAAAGCTTGGACTCTGGAATCATATTACATGAGTTCAAATCCCAGTCAAAACCATTCCATTCACTTTCAGAAGTGGTAAAAGCTTGGAGTCTGGAATCATATTACATGAGTTCAAATCCCAGTCAAAACCATTACATTTACTTTCAGAAGTGGTAAAAGCTTAGAGTCTGGAATCGTATTACACAAGTTCAAATCCCAGTCAAAACCATTACATTCACTTTCAGAAGTGGTAAAAACTTGGACTCTGGAATCGTATTACACAAGTTCAAATCCCAGTCAAAACCATTACATTTACTTTCAGAAGTGGTAAAAGCTTGGACTCTGGAATCATATTACACAAGTTCAAATCCCAGTCAAAACCATTACATTTACTTTCAGAAGTGGTAAAAGCTTGGACTCTGGAATTGTATTACACAAGTTCAAATCGCAGTCAAAACCCAAGTAGTTATATCCTCGACCAAGCATATATCTCTTTTTAATGAGCATGTAAGACTAGCATTGAGCCTAACTTAGGTTTTACGTTCATTTGGTCGAGCACTTACATAGGTTAGTTGGGCGGTCGACCTGGCCAAATGGATAGACAGTCGGACTTCGGTATTGTCGTAAGTGGGTTCGAATCCAAGATGTTCCGTTATGGTTGACATATTAACTAATACTCTTGGGAAAGGTATAAATCCCCAACTTCCTTTTAAGCCATGGATTAAATAGTGCTTGTGTTATTCAAAAACTATGAGTGAATAAAATAATGCATTGAAATAACCTAAAAAGGTTGATATGCCAAAACAAAACAAAAACAAACATAGGTTAGGCACAAGGCCATTTTTACGGCTTTAAGGCTTGATTCATATGCACTAATCCTTGTTTCCCTTCACCTTGATGAGTAAATCTCCAGAGTTAATGAGTCCCACCTGTCTAACTTAATTTGTGATCAGGACAGAAGATATACCCTCTGTGTGTGTGGGCGTGTGCAATTCTCATGTTTCCCTGTTTATATTATATATATACCTATGTCCCTATGGATTCCTCTGTGTGTGTGTGAGTGTGTGTCTATGTGTGAGTGTTTGTGTTTGTGTGTGTAAGTGTGTGTGATTTTATTGTTACCCTAATTGTTTATATTATATATATACCTATGTCCCTATGGAGTCCTCTGTGTGTGTGTGTGTGTGTGTGTGTGTATGTGTGTGTCTGCTTCAAAAGAAGCAAAAATGAAAAAAATAAAGAAATGTCTCATTGTCCCTATGATCCTCGTGATTCACTACAAAAGCGCAATGACTAAGAAATGACAATCAAAAAGGAAGAAGAAAATACTTAGTTTTTATTGTCGGACGTCACGAAATAATTTCTTTACTCTAGATCCACGCCCAGCCGCCATCTTTTTTTCTTTCTTCTGTCCGCTCGTCTTTCCACGTGAAGAAACGATATTTCAAGCTGTCTCATCAGTCTAGCGCGAAACTGATAACCAACAAGAGGTCAAGTTTCAACTTGAAATGACCTTGAACTGATGAATTGCGGCCCGACCCCTACTATATCCCCCTCATTCGCAATAAAACAACTGGGAAGAGACAAATGATGTAATTGGTAGATATTAAAAGGTGTGTGAGGCAACACAGGGAGTTTAAAGAAAGAGAGAGGGATAGAATAAGAGAAAGAGAGACAGAGGGAGAAAGAAGGAAGGAAAGAAAGAAAGAGAGAGAGAGAGAAGGAGAGGAAAAGAGAAAAAGAGAGAGATAGGGACAGAGAGAGAGATATATATAAAAAGAGAGAGAGTAACAGAGTAAGAGAAAGAGATAAAGAAAGAGAGAGAAAGATAGGGGGAGAACAGAAAAAGAGAGAGAGGGACAGACAGAGAGACAAAAAGGAATAGAAATAGGGGGAGAGAGGAAGAGAAAGAAAGAGAGGGAAAGAGAGAGAGAGAGAGAAAGAAAGAAAGAGAAAGAAAGCAAGAAAGAGAGGGGAAGAGAGAAAAAGAGAGATTGAGGGACAGAGAGAGAAAGGTGAAAAGAAAGAGAAAAAATAGAAAGAAAAGGAAAAGAAAAAAAGAGAGAGAAGGGAAGAGGGGGAAAAGAGAATAAGAAAGAAAGAGAAAGACAGAGAGATGAAGAGAGAAAAAAGAGAGAGAAAAAAGGGAGATAAGGAAAGAGTGAGTAAGAGAGAGAGAGAGAGAGAGAGGAGTTTTTAAATAGTAACTTTATTTTAAATCTTTTCTCTAAATCTTTTACAAAAGCCAAAATATGTCCTCCAGGTTAGGGGTTGAGAAAAGGGCTAGCGACTCTTCCTCGTAAAACAAATATGCTACAGAAACAGCAAAAAAAATGTTTCCCAACGCACCTCTGGGGTGTAATGATTGATGGAATATGTTTATTCTTTAAAAAAAAAACTACTCCTATCAATACAAGCGAAATAAAAATGACCAACAAATTAATAACTACTGAACCAACTTTCATAATAAAAACTCAAGAGAATTAAGCAAACATAAACAAAATACCATTCTGGCATTAAATGACCCCATAACGTTTGAATAAACCGTTAAATCCCAAATCAAATCAAATCAAATTTATAATACTGTCGAAATTCCATAAGAAATATATTTCATCAACCATTACACCCAGTGGTGCGTTGGGCAGCAAATTTTTATTTGCTGTTTCCGTTGCATACTTGATTTTAGGAGAAAGAGTCGCTAGCCCTATGCTCAGCCGCCAACCTGGAGGATCTTTTCTGGGTTTATGTAATCAGTGTTGACCTTCACCTAGATGAGATTCTTTCTCGAGTTAACTAGACCCATCTGCCCGAGGCGGCTAACATAGAATGCAATGGTTTTGACTTGGATTTGAACTCGCGTAATGCGATTCCATAGTAGGAGCTTTTACCAATGCTCCACCTCGCCACCTTAAAAATATATCTACACATTCAATATACTATTAAAACCCTATTCGCATTTGAACGAGTTCTACATACGGTTTTGAATTTATGCGCTTGGCTAGATTTTCAGAAGGAAATATGGAATTGAACTGTGAACAGTGGTATTCTTAAATAGTCACCCATCTTATGACTTGCACGGCTTGAGGTTGCTTAACTTCGGCTATCTCCTGGAAAACGTTGTGTCCAATGCAACTTGACCGCTTGAATCATTTCAACATTTTAGAAGTGGTGATTCTTGCTTAAAAGATTTTTTTAAACACTGAGAAGATACGAAGAACTGTTTTTAATTGAAAATAAACAAGTAAATAATTAACAGAGAAGTGTTTTTGAAAGTTAAGAAAAAATAATTCGTTTTCAAACACAAAGCGTTTTTGAAAGAAAAATATTGGTAAGGTGCCGAGGAAAACCGGGCAAAGCCGGGCAAAGTCGGGCAAAGCCGGGCAAAGCCGGGCAATCCTTCTGGTATAATATTGAATTTTCTGTTGATAATGCCTTACAGTAAAACACGTGTCCAAAAACTAAACAGATAACATCGTATTCCTAATATTTATAATATAAAATTACGTACGATTTTCCTATTGGTGTTTGACTATTAAACTATGAAAATCTATAAATCATCTATTGACTAATCATTAGTAGCGCTTTGTGGGGCTCTAATTTCATTTCCTACAGGAAGACGGAATTTCGTTCCGACCCAAGGCAATAAACACATTATTTGATTAGATTTTCTATAACCTTGTATTACTGAAAATGTAGGCGGTCTAGCATTGGTAAAAGCTCGGACCATGGAATCGTATTACTCGAGTTCAAATCCCAGTCCTAAGCACCGAGGTCGAGCATTGGTAAAAACTCGGACTATGGAATCGTATTACTCGAGTTCAAGGCGGCGAGATGGATCTTTGGTAAAAGCTGGGACTATGGAATCGTAATACGCGAGTTCAAATCCCAGTCAAAACCATTACATCTACCATTACCCACCACGGTCAGATGGAGCTCGTTAACTCGGGAGAGTAACTTATGTAGGTGAAGAGCAACACTGATTTTTAAAAAACCCAGAAATAGTCCTTCAATTTGAGGGGTTGAGCATAGGGCTAGCGATTCTTTCTCGTAAAAACATGTATACTACGGAGGCAGCATAAAACACATTTGCTGCCCAACGTACCACTAGGTGAAATGGTGGATGGAACCTTGTATGTACATTAGCTAGATATAGTTTCACCTTAAATTTTCGCTAATAATTAGAACATTATAAATATAAATAAATAAATAAAGAATAATATATATATATATATATATATGATGATGATTCTCCCGTCGATTTCGACGTATGAGGGTCATCAAACCACGTATGGTTGTCAGACAACCACACATGAATTTGTTTAGAGTGGTGAAGGATTGTTTAGCACCATCCACACTTTTTTGAACAGCTGATAACACACAACCGGTGCAAGTCATTTGCCACGGGCTACATGAACAACAGACCTCAGGATTATATTCAGAGTTTTCCTTCTCCTAGAAGCCTGTCTTCATGCCTATAACATGTATCTATATATATGTATATATCAGTCACCTTATCAGTACGGGCTTTGCTTTGTAGTGGTATCAAATAATTAGTAGACATTCAACCTAAGCCTCCAGAGTGCTCAATCGACTTAAACATAAATCATTTTTGCAATCCGTCTGTTTTGCCGTTCACAACAAGCTTTTCTTCAGTCAGGAGCGAAGGCGAGCCGGCTAAATGCCGGTGTGACGACTTAACCATTGACCTACCAGTCAACTTGCCGACAGGACGGCTCTTTTTTATGTCTTTTTTCTGAGTGCGATTTCTCTTTTCTATTTTCCTTGCTGATGATAGTTTTATAATGAACATTTGATAATATGCACAATAAACCTGTGATTGTTTGTTTGTTTTCTGTTTTAACGGCATATCAACCTCTTTTGGTCATTTCAATGCGGAAAACAATTACTTTTGTTAAATGTTATTTTATACACACATATCTTTAACACTAGTTGAACTATTTAATCCATAGCTTGAGAGAAGATGAAGGTTCATATCTTTCCCAAGGGTATTAGTCGACATATTAACGTAGATGGAACGACTTGGATTCGAACTCTCTTCCGACTGCCTACCCACTGGGCTCCTTCGAACCCCTCTCCCAAACTTGTGATAGTCACGTGACACGTTTTAATTTGGTTCAAATCGTTCTTTAGCTTTTGGGAGAGAAAAAAAAGTTATTTTCTGTTGGAAATGGATTTCAAGAACGTTAATTCCTGTTATAGAATTTGTCGTTTAGAATTTCAGGCTAAAGTTTAATTGTTGGCTGTCAAGCTCAAATGACAATGTGCACAAGTCAGAAATGAAGCGCCGATGGTTTTAATTACAAGAAGAGAAATGAATGAAATTAAAAGTTTCTAGCAAATGACACTTCGATCTTCTTCATTTGAATCTCTCTCTCTCTCTCTCTCTCTCCCCTTTTCTCCATCAATTCAAGTCCAGGCTTGTCATTAGGGCTTTTAGTTCAAGTTAACCAATGCCCAAAGACGATGTTACTTTAAGTGCCTGATTAAATTCACTTCTTGCTTTTAAATCTCCTTTCAATGTTTATTTAATTTCAATGACTAATTTTTCGGCAAAATAATTATTTATACAATTCCTACCGAAGTGTCTGTCTTAAACATTTTAATAGTCCAGTGAAATTGTGGCAAACAAAGGTTTTAAATTGCATTGTGTGCAGAAAAATCTCTTCTTTCAGATAGAAAAAAAGTTTCTCAAAATTAACCTGGAATAAGGGGTCAACGGTCACCATCTTTAAAATTCCCCCTATTCTATCCTCACTATCTCAACTCAATGTATGTATATCTTCAAAAGTAACTAATGAATCAATTTGAAAATTCATAAACTAACAGTTTTCATAAAGCTAGATATAATTATAAACTCATAGGTTTAGTTTTTAGTTTTATTTAATTTTGGTTTGCGGCATATCAACCTTTTAGATTGGGCAGTGTTGGTGGAGCATTGGTAAAAGCTCGGGCTCTGGGATCGTATTACATGAGTTCAAATCCCAGTCAAAACCATTACATTTACCTTTGGCTGCCTCGGGCAGATAGGGCTCGTTAACTTGGAAGAGCAACTCATCTAGCTGAAGAGTAACACTGAATGAAAAAAATGCCAGACTTATAGAAAACGTAACAATGGCCTTGAGCCTAACTTGGTTTGGTACTCTTCCAAGAAAATATGATATCAATATTTTAGATCATCAAATATTAAGTGTAGCTTAGGGTCCCCTGAATACATTTCTGTATGTTAACCCTAATTTAACTCATTTGCGATTTTTTCTTGGACTAAAATATCTTTGAAAGGGTTAATACATAAAATAAGAATAAAAAATATCGGCCTAATCGATAACCTGTTCGATTTAAAGCTGATCAGTAGCAACAGATTAAAACTCGCATGTTGTTCGCCAATCAAGCGAGACATTTTAAGAGTTTAATTTTCTTCGAGTCACCATCATAGTTAATGGGTAACCATTTACGAATACCACGTACTGTAGGTCTGCAAAATCCAGATCGCGTCTGCTCCGGCACCCGGCGGCCTCTGCATCTGCAGGCAACCTGCGGCAATTCCTCGTCTTCCCCACGGGATAGGACTGGGGACCCTACCACACCATCCGCCTTTTTCCTAGAATCATCCTTATGAATATTCGAATGTTCATGGGGTGCCTGTTCAACCCGTATAGGGTGATAGCCGATACAGATACAGAGTCACCGAAACGATATATTGAATGACTTATTGATATTCAACCCATAGCTAGGGGAATATGGGGATGTATGCCTTTCTAAAGGGTATTAGTCCAATTATAAAAAAAATTAAACGACTGGGATTTGAACTGCCTACCCACTAGGCTAAATAGACTTCCCTGTAACTAGTTGGTAATTTTACCAAGTCTCCGACCAAAGGTTTAAGAAATATGAAAAAAAACTTTTTTAATCATTTGTCTCGCTTTTTTAACAAATTTAATAACTTTAGAATTAAATATCCTAGAAAGAGTTGATACATAAAATAAAAATTAAAAATATCGGCCTAATCGATAACCTGTTCCATTTAAAGCTGATCAGTAGAAACAGATTAAAACTCGTATGTCGTTCGCCAATCAAGCGAGACAGTTTTTTTTCTAAAAAAGAGTTTAATTTTCTTCGAGTCACCGAAACGATATATTGAATGGCTTATCGATATTTTATTCCTTACAAAATTGAGACTGTTCAATAATTATATGAGTCTTCGATCATCTCAAACTGATTGATTAGATTATCTTACAACTACTTATTATTTATCGACTAATAAAAGAGAGAGAGAGAGATTTTCCGATCAATATCGTTCGATCTGCTGCAAGTGATGTGCCCTTGACGATTGAAAAACACTGATTGTTGGAATTGAGTTTCGATTTTGATTTCCTTCCAATTCCAATCACATTAATTATCGATTATTCATTGGTATTTGCTTCGTTAAACTTTCAGTGTAGACAAATCGATCAAAATTTCCTTTTCTCGTTGGAAATTCAAATTTTAAACTAACTCTCTTAAGAATATCGCTAGTGCCGTGCTTAGCCACATAGCAGCCTCGATTCAGAATGCACCTTGCGGCCCCTTTACCCTAAAAAAGCAACTTCCACATCCACAACATTCTATAGGCTTTAATCATAGTCTATATATACATATATATATACAAATATATAGACTGACAGTGTTGTGCTTAGCCAAATAGCGGCTTCGACGCGGAATGCACCTTGCGACCCTTTTAGCATAAAAGATGCAACTTGCATATCTACAGCATTCAATAGGCTTTGATCAAAGTCTATATATTCATACATATATAAAGATGGAGAGAGACACACAGAGAGAGAGATGGATTGATAGATGCATATTTCCTGATTTAATTGTAATAATGGTTTTCTTTATTTAATCTCAATAATTAATTATTTTGGTAATTTTTGCTCTACAAAGAAAAGATCTGTGAAACCAAAGAGCCTTGTGGCACCTTGGGATATTGCAGCCCCCCACATTTTTGGGGTCTACGGGGGCGCTAAGCACGGCCCTGAATATCGCTTGATAAAACCTAAAAGAAAATGAGAGGTTCTTCCAGTTAGATGGAATATATTTACTTGGTCGGGCACAAAACCCAAGTTTGGCACAAGGCCATTTTGCCGTTTTCATATCCTTGGGCTTTTTGTAATGTATGTAATTAAGACCAAAATAGTAAATTATCCAACTATAAGTGGAATCCAAGATGAAAGATTGATGGTCCTCAGCAAAAGTAGATCCAAGCAAGAATAGCACTGGCCGATAGTCAGTTTACCTGACTGCATTTGTAGATAATATTGTGCCCATTCTGCTCTCTGATTGGTCCATACTACACCAACCCTTTATAAATGGAATGGACAGAACCTTTACGATCGGATAAAATGAAGAAAAAGAAGAAGAAAAAGAAGAAGAAGAAGAAGAAGAAGAAGAAGAAGAAAAAAGAGGTCTCCGTCGACTAAAAATAATCCACTATTTTTGTTACTAGAGCACAACTGAAATGAACCCATGTATCTATTTCAGGCTGCAGCCAGGATTGAACCTGTCACCTACTGAGGATAATTGCTTTAAACCTATTTAAAACAATGGAGATTCATTCAAATCGTTTTTTAATTTCATGGAAATAATAAAATAATAATAAAGCAAATTCCACGGATTCTTCACCAATTGTTTTCCAAACACGATTTGATGGAAAATCCTTTGACTATTTGGATGGAATTTAAAGAGAAAACGTGATTTTACAGTTGAATCAACAGGAGACATGCCAGCAATTAAATATACACACGTACACACACACACATATATATATAAATAATTATATATATATATATATATATATATATATTAGTTAAGTGTATACACGGAGTCAACGGGAGTCGGCAACTGCCAGTTTCTCGCTTACGCATTCACCAGGCCGAAATTTTGAATCGGAAATCAAAATCTTCCTGTTGTGGCGACATCTCATCCTCGTCGCCAGTTGTTGTGGGGCTCTCATAGAGTGCCACACGGAATACGGTGTAAAGTAGATTGCTCTAGTTGGTGATAGCGTGTCATGCTGAGAGTGATAGAATATCTCCAGAAGAGCTTCCCTGAAGCAGTCTGTACAGTTGCTTATATTAAATGAGGACGAGTCCAATATTTGGTGGGACCAGGCCTCACAACATTTTCCTTGCAATGTGAGTCTTGAAATGTTCATAGAAAATCCTTGTAGCTTGTATTGAATTAACAGAAAGAAATGAATAGAATTTCTTTGGTATTGCGTTGCCTGACAATAGCAGACTTTTTTTCCAATTATGAAACGGATTGTATGAAATATGCCTTCCAGACAGACATATTAAATTCTCTTGATTCGGCTGATCAGAAGGCGAACGTTTCTATGTATCATAATCTCTAGTTCAGCAAGGGTGGAGCAGTGGTAAAAGCTTTGAATCTGGAATCGTATTATACGAGTTCAAATCCCAATCAAAACCATTACATTCCCTTTCAGAAGTGGTCAAAGCTTTGACTCTGGAATCGTATTATACGAGTTCAAATCCCAATCAAAACCATTACATTCACTTTTAGAAGTGGTCAAAGCTTCGACTGTGGAATCGTATTACCTGAGTTCAAATCCAAATCAAATCCATTGCATTTACTTTCATAAGTGGTAAAAGCGTAGACTCGGGATTCTTAATACATGAGTTCAAATCTCAATCAAAACCATTACATTCACTTTCAGAAGTTGTAAAAGCTTGGACTCCGGAATCGTATTTTATGAATTCGAAGCCTAGTGAAAACCATTCAATTCATTTTTATAAGTGGTAAAAGCTTAGGCTCTGAAATCATATTATATGAGTTCAACTCCCAGTTAAAACCATTTCATTCACTTTTAGCTGTTTCGGGAAGATGAGGTTCATTGAATCGAGTAACTCATCTAGGTGTAAGGATAACATTTATTCCAAAATCCCAAGTGAGACCTATCAAGTGATGAAAAGACTCAAGGGACAAAATGAGAGTGTACGGTCTTTCCATCACCCGACGATTCATCACCTAACTAAACCAAAAAACCATGTGATAAAAAGTCTAGTGATGAATCGACCGTGATGAATCATCGAGTGATGAGAAGTCGGTAATTAAAATGAGCACGTAAAACTGGCCTTGTGCCAAACTTGATTGTGCTCGATTAAGTAGATATATCCAAGTTACAATCGGATTAAAAGTACGGAGGTTCATTCAGGCAAAAATATCAGAGTCAATATTATTGATTTTCTGGTTCGTGTTTTGAATTTGGCTTTTAAAAATTTAAATATTTTCTAAGTTATTTTCCTTTTCATATGCAAAGCGAAACTTGGAGTCTTCCATGGAGAAATGTTAAGAATGATTTAAAGAATGATCGCTTCATTGGACTGTGCCAGTTTTGCCAGACCAAATTCTTAAAGGCTTTTAAGGGGGAACAAAAAAAATCTTCAGACATAAATAATTCGGATTTAAATAAAATAAAATAAAAAATAAAAAAAGGTTTATTTTTATGAACTGTGAAAAAAAAAGAAACTATTCGATATGAGCAATGAATTGGTTTTTATTGGGTTTTTTGTTCTGTGTTTAACGGCATATCATTTCAATGCCGAGAACTATTGCATATCATAAAAGTTATTTTTATACACACATAGTTTTTTAATAACACAAATTGCACTATTTAATCCATAACTGGATGGAAGATAGGATTCATACCTTTTCTAAGGGTTTTGGTCTACATATTAATGTAGACGGAACAGGTTGGATTCAAGCCTGCGTTCTACGGTTCCGAAGTCTGATTGCCTATCCACTGGGCCCCGTTGACCGCCCACATTGATCATTACTCAAAATAAAGATCATTATGTTTTTACGATTTTTGGGACACCCTAATACATATATATTAATCTGTCCAATAAGTTCGTTGGCACTAAAATTTTACTCGAAAATAAAAACACAAACAACAATTAAAATAAAGATCATCAGTATTTACGAACTTTTGGGACAACCTTTTTGTATTTTCGCTTGCACTAAAAGTTTGTGAATCTTTTGAAATTTGATTAGCTATTGATCTGCAAGCATTTGGATCTAGTGAAAATACCGTTCATTTAGTTTCGAATCAAAAAAATCTTGGATCTGGTGAAAATACCATTCCGTCAATTTTGAATCAAAGAATTCTTGACACGCTTTTTTGACTTCATCAAAAGAATCAAATAGATGGTTCTTTAAAAAGTGTTGCAGAAAAGATTGTAATCTGATGGAGCCTAGTCAGGACAGTAGTCTAGATGTGGCAGAACCTGAATGCCGTCCAGCTCTTCAAACTTGTCTTTGGTCTTCCTGCTGTTGTATGGCTTGCCATTATCCTACTGCATTAAAGTGTGATTGATCAAAACCGTTATTCCTGCATTAACCTTTCATAGAACTACTCCACCTGTTGACAGTAAGAATATAAACGTAAAATAATAAAGATTAATCTTGCATGAAATTTCAAATTGCAATTAAAAAAACATATCGAGTCCCTAAAAGACTACACGATTGATGTTAAGAATAACATCAGAAAATTGGAAAGGATTCTTTTAGAGGAGCTTCGCTGATGTTCAACGAGATCTGTCTTCATAAAGACTTGCTACCGAAATACACATATTTTAATAGATTAAGGGCAGCAACAGTGGAGCTGGGCAGCGACAGTGGAGCATTGGTAAAAGGTCGAGCTCTGGAATCGTAGTGCGCGAGTTTAAATCCCAGTCAAAACAATTACTTTCACTTTAGCAGCCTCGGGCAGATGGGGCTCGTTAGCTCGGGAGAGCAGTTCATCTAGGTGAAGGGTAACACTGAATATATAAAGCCCGGGTAAGAGCACATAAAATGGCCTTGTGTCAAACTTGGGGGTGCTCACCAAGTAAATATCATATCATATATATATATTCTAAAATAAGACAGAGAGATACTTATCAATAATACCACAACAAAATTGCCACAATTATTTATATAAGTTGTGTTGTGAGGACACATGGCATTCCCCCATAATAGAATTGCTGGTCGAAGATACAAACCTAGCCTTCTTTATGTTGTACCGCTATCTTCTTTCGGTTATATTAAACACTTTATACTTTATCTAGTAGTCAACCTTATTCCATCATTGCCGTTCCATGACACAAAGAAACGATAAAGTGCAATATCATACATTGCAAATGCAACGCGATGGCTGGTCTACACACGTGGACGGACGATCAATGCTATCAGAGGGTAAAGCTGGAATTTAGTTGTTAAGACATTTAGTTGTTGTTCATTTTTCTGGGCCCTTCCAAGTCTCCAGGAGAGGAAGTGTCTTCAACCCGCTGGACCTCTGAAAACATGGAACAAAGCGAAGACCAGGGGATGCTGTTTTCATCGTTTTATTTTGGCCATGATGTTTCACCACATGCGTTTCGACTCCCTCTGACCTAATCTTACACGTCACTCCCTTTTTATATGCATCCGGTTCGGCATTTTCGGAATCAGACCATAAGAGCCGAAGTCTACCGAACAGGCTCAAGACTAAGACAACATTACACAAGAAAACAATTAATTCTATTTGTGGAAGATGTTGGGGTGGGAGATCTGATATCTTTTTTCGACTTTGGGTGTTACCAGACATAAATCAATTAGCTCGATTCCTGCCTGTTTCAAAAGCATGACGAAAACAGAAAATGTGTTTGAAGTCTGAAACTGCAAAAGGTTCAAACGGAAGATAGAGGAATGTTGAGTAAGGGATATTTGGTATGGAACCGAAACCCCTTAGTTTGGCACATGAAAACCAAGAATCTATGCCAAAGAAATAATTTCTAAAAAAATGTGAAAAAAAAAATATTGCAGGATATAAATACGTTTGCATCAATATTTTTCTTGGGGCCTAACGTAAAAAAAAAGATATAGACGATTACCTAATTATCAAAATAACCAATTAACCAATCAGAGCTGTCCTATGAGAGAACCATAGAGGGCCGAAATATCGACCTCGATATCTTTTTTGATAGATCACTATGACCAATATATTGATTTTTTAAGGTCTAAAATGACTGAACTACCAAAATAGTGGTGAAGACAAAGAAAATGCTGTAAGTATCCTACATTGGCATTAGGACACTATTTTTTTTCAGTCTGAGGACCACGCAAGCGAGAAACTTCCTTTCGGCCTGATGATCGCGGAGCGAGAAACTGGCAGTTGCCGACTGCTGTTGACTCCATGTCTACACTTAACTAATATACACGCTCTATAACTGACATTGAGCACTCTAACTATAAATTCAAGCAATCTTATCACTTAGAGTAATAT
>JAUZSX010292130.1:0-14070 GCA_034780655.1 Idiosepius hallami
GTTTACAGTCTCGCCTCATAATCTTAAAGGACATGCTGGAAATATCTGTCATTAGCATAAAAACATTTTTTCTATCGCAGAGATACATTTCGGACAGACTGTAAAGAGTAAAAATCGATTTAATGAATTATGCATTTACATATGTTTGTATACATTTATTTCAATGTATTATATATTTGTGTGTATGTATTATTCTATATATTTCAAATGTGCATATGTGTGTGTGTGTGTTATTTCAATGTATTATATATTTGTGTGTATGTATTATTCTGTATATTTCAAATGGGCATGTGTGTGTGTGTGTGTATTGAAAAGAATTTTTTTTTTTCACGAAACTTCGAGACAAAAGTTGTATGTACTAAAATCTCTTTCATTTCATTTTTTTTCTTCTTTTGTTGCATTTTTTTTTCACTAGAAATTCTGCAAAATCAGACGATAACTCCATATAAGACCAGCCAGAATTTGTGCCTCCAAATCCCACTTGGAACCCGTCTTTTTATGTTCTGCAAACAAAAAAACAACAACTGAAAAGATAAAACTCTAAGAAGCAAGAGTATTTCTTACTTATCTTCATTTTCCTCTTTTTATTTTTATTCATTAATTTTTTGTCATTTTTTTTTTCCAAAACATATTCTGAAAAAGAGTTTCTTTATACCGGTTACTGCCATAATTCCTGAAAATAAAACATCCATGATTCATCTTTCCACATCAATATTCTTTTTCATTATTCTTTGTTCAGGAATAAACCTAAAACAATCGATGTAAATCATGTGCATTTATATAGAAATCACGAAACACAGCCAACTAATTCTATTGATTTGGTTTTAAATAGATATTTCAAACAGCGTACACAACCTGCACGAAACTGTCAATTGCAAAATGCAATTCCCTGTACCGAAACACTCTTAAGACATCAAACTAATACAACAGAACATGTTAATCTATCTATCTATCTATTTATCTATCTATCTATCTATCTATCTGCCTGTCTGTCTGTCTGTCTCTATCTCTTAATCTATCTATCCATCTATCAACGTCAATTGCAAAATCAAATTCACTATATCGACACACATCGAACTTATACACCAGAACATGTTAATCTATCTATCTATCTATCTATCTATCTATCTATCTATCTGCCTGTCTGTCTGTCTGTCTGTCTGTCTCTCTATCACTAGAATGGCATTTTTTAATCACAGACTAATATAATTGACAGAAAAAAATGAATGATCAATTGTATTATGCTTACTGAACCTACTCATTCATGACCTGAAAACTTTTTTCTCTGTTGTATATATTGAACATGTTATATAGAAGCCAAATCATTATGACAGACGTACGTCAGATAGACGCACCTCAGAATCAGAGATACGTTACATTGAATTCCTACTTGCAGAAAAATTAAACCTATCAACATTTACAGGTACTTGTTAAATGTTTATGAAGCCGATGAAGTTGATGTCAACTCAGTTAAGGAATGGGTTCTTCGCTTTCAGACAAAAATGTGAGTCACAAAGTTTGTTTCGTACACAAAAATGAAACGCCTTTGTTCATCCTTGCCAAAATTGCAATGTGAATTGTGGTGCACATGAAAATAAATTTGTGGAGCAAAAAAGGTTGAACGTTTTAATCGTACCAACCCGTTTTTTTAGCTTTTCAACTAAGAAAAAAAAGATCACAAAACTGGTCGCATTAACTTAAGACGCTCGTATGTATAATTCTTTAAGTAATGCTTTGTATGCAAAATTGCTATAAGAATGGTTGTGTTTAAGGAGATAAATAAAGTCTGGAGCACAAAAGTTGGCTTATTTTAATGCTCACATTAGCGTTTTCTTAATTCTGTTTGTCTCAAACAAACAAACAAAAAACAAATGAATTAACCTAAGTCATTTTCCCAACTACAGAGCAAAATCAAACAAACCAATAAGCATAAACAAAATACTATAAAAAGTTTGATATGCCATAAAACCAAAAATCAATTTATCATCTTTTAGAAAATAACTTTAAAATGTCTTTGGCACTACTTTAATCCTTAAAACCCTTAATGAGCAAAATTACCAACTTGTGACTCGAAAGCGTTCCTTTAGATGACTACATTAAGGAGGAAATACCGGTGTATCTTTTTTGCTTTGGGTCACCAGGGCCGATATAACGGCTCTTTAGGATCGAAAGGGCTAAAACCCAACCTCGTAAGGATAAAAAAATATAAATGTCATTATTTTTTGAGCGTATAGCAAAAAAATGGTTGCCATTACTTTGGCACTAACCTTGTAGATTTAAAAACAAATGGCATTACTTTTGGATGAACTCTAGTATACTTCAAGTAAGTGAGAAGCATTAAATTGGATTTCGCCTAAAACATTACGTGAAAAAGATAAGAAAATATATATTAGAAATAAAAGAAAAATTCGAACTTCATTTAAAACTTCATTCCGCCATTCGTTTACCAACTGTGGTTTCAACGAACTTTATGACCGTAACGCTTTTTTTCCTTTTTCTTAGTTGTACTTTTTTTCAACTTGAGGCTTTCGTACCTAAATAAAACAAGAGTTTTTGACAGTTCTGTCTTTCGTCGGAGATGAAGTCGTCTTTCTTTATCACGGGTTCAAAGAAAATCAAGCGTCCATCTAGAATGATTTCATTTGTTTATTTAATCTTAACTAAAAAAAAAACTGCACGCACACAAACACACACACACACACACTTGCACAGACAGACAGACACACACACATATATAGAGCGTTTCAAAAAGATGGCTTCACACGTTTTATTGGAATAAAATCAACATATTTTCGAAATTTTTGCCCATCTTTTAAGACTTTTTGGTAGTCTGTTAATTGATTTTTGTCTGTCCATTATTAATTTTTTTGTTTTAAATCGTGAAATCTATTTCGAATTTTGCATATAATTGTCTTTATGCAGGTGAAACAATCTTTTTGAAACGGCTAGATTTTTTTAAAATTAGCAAAAATGAGACGAAATTTGAATAATAATGGTAAAAAATAATAAACCAAAAATATTCTTTATAATATATATATATGAATTCATTTTTAAAGCAAAATTAGAAAATACGTTTGTTTTATAAGAATAAAACTAGTAAACCTATCGTTAAAAAAACAACTGCATATATTATATTTACCCTGTGAGCACCAAACCAAGTTTGGCACAAGGCCATTTTTTACGTGCTCTTACTTGGGGTTTTTATATTCGGTGTTACCCTTCACCTTGATAAGCTGCTCTGCCGAGTTAACGAACCCCATCTGTCCGAGGCAGCTAAAGTGAATTCAATAGTTTTTAATTGGGGTTTTAACTCGCGTTCTACGATTCCAGAGCCCGAGCTTTTACAAAAGCTCCACCGTCGCTGCCGAAAAAAAAACAACTGCATATATGTTCACACTCATATCGACACACAGCTAGAGACATACCTGAGCATACAAAAATTCGGAAATATACATATTAATACTCGCACAGTCACACAAACATACACAAAACGCATTAAAACATGCTGAGACACAAATACACGCACACAAGCAAGCACAAAGACCAGTAGTAAACACACATGCAAGCAAAAAATACACACAAAAGCAGAAAATTAACCAAACATACATACCATCGCTGGTCACTCGTGGTCGATTATGACTGTCCTCCGTCCTGGGTCCTGTTGACTCTTTCAGGAGGACGCCTGCGCGTGATATCTTTTAATGTGGGGAGACAGTGCACCTGCAGTCACCACACGGCATATTGGCAAAGGATGACCTTGTTCCAATGGCATTGACAACAACAACGACTGGATGTCATCCTGTGTTGCGGTCTTCATCTGCCTTCAGTGCCGTTGTGTCATTGTAGACTTCATCCTCCACATCTGCCGTTGAGGTCTTGCACTATTTAACCAATAGCTGGAAGGAAGATTTGGCTTCATGCCTTTCCTAATCTCAATGTAGACGGAACAATTTGGATTTGAACTCTCGTAGTATGGTTCCGAAGTCTGATTCTCTATTCACTGACCCTAACCCTAGCCCTAACACTAACCCTTACATATGCCACACCCTAAAACACACAAATGCACTCATATAAAGCACACTAAAACACAGAAATACCCGCAAGCATGTGTTCTTGACACAATATGGTTCACGAAAACTTTGTGATTTGTATTTATTATAGATAACTAACTATAACCCACGAATTATCTGCAACGTTAAGGCATCTAGGGTCTTTGAAACCTGCATAACAATTACATAGAAAGCAAACATGGTTAAAACTTAAATCCTGGAGTCATCTTACGTGAGTTCCTATTGAAGACAAAACCATTATTTTCACTTTTAGCTGTCTCAGACCAATGGGTTTCGTTAACCCGGGAGAGCAACGCATTTCGGTGTAAGGTTAACACTTATTCCGGGTGGATTAAAAATCATCAACTCATTGCGGGTAATTAATCTTGGTGAAAGTCAATACTGATTACAAATTTCGGGTTTATAATAAGCGCGTAAAACTTGCCTGGTGCCTAACTTGTAATGTTGCTTGACCAAATAGATATATATAGAAAGGCAAGATTATATTTTAATGATTATTAGAACACTAACCACATTACACATTTATTTTATATTTATTACCCCTTAAGTGAAAACATCTTCAGTATCAATGTGTTAATTGGTAAAACTAAGTGATTACTGTTAACTAACAATAGCAGTCACACGGACAAAAATGTTTATAAATATGCATGAATTAATTCATAAAAGTTTTTTTTTTATTACAACTTTTTAATTCCCAATTGTGTACACTGTAGGGAAGTTTTTTTAGTTACAGCTAATTAATGTTGGGCTTCGTAATAAAATTAACAAAAAATGTATATGTAACTAATATTCTAGAAAAAATAGAAATTATTGAGGAAAAATGGAAAAATAAAAATATTAAAAAGTTATGAAGCAAAAACAATAGTTGATATTTTTTAAGCAAATTGAATAAGAGTATTTAAGAGAGAAAGCGAAAGAGGAAGACGGGTGGGTGAGAGATTGAGTTGTTAGGGAATGTTTGTGTGTGTGTGAGAGAGAGTGTGTGTGTGTGAGAGAGAGAGAGCGAGAGAGAGGGAGAGAGAGAGAGAGAGCAGAATTGTATAATTGAATGTTAAGAAAATAATTTCTGTTGAAACTGCCGGGAGGTAAAAATGAAAATATGGTATCAATGTTTTGTTAGATTCTAATTATAACTCCAATGGAATTTATGCAACATAATTCGACCAAAAAATAATTAGAATATAATAATGATAATGATATGAAAATTGAATAATTATTGCTGTCGGTATGAAAGAAATTAGAATGTTTTTTGTTCCTCTTTACAATATACCAAAGAAATAACGTTGAACTACTGAGCGATGGCTGAGATGAGTGCCTCAAAATATTCCTCGTTGTTAAAATTTAAATGTTGCAATAGCAAAAATGCCTTAAACCACAAGATTTTAATTGGGGAATTACAATATTCGACAATGCATTTGCACTGAAATGCCTTGTCTAAGAATACATAGATTTATTTACAACCGATTCTGAGCTATGTATAACGATGATGTTAATACGATATTGTCATGTGGTGATCGGGGCAGAATCTACCAAGCAGCGCTCGGTAAGTTATGGATAGCACCAGTGATATAGAAGGGGCAGGAAAAATAGTTTTTAGCAGATAGAGATAAAATGATCAGTCAACAAATATCTAAAATTAACATATAAAACTACGCTTACCTTGGTCTTCGTGTTGGTTCCATTGTTTGTTCCAACTTTCAGAAGACAGGAAAAATGAAGGCACATCTAACAGAATTTTGGCCTGAATAAAAGCATTTTGAAATTTTAATATCCTACCCCGATCGTCTACACGAGATTGCCACAATCATAAAGTTAGTTCTGCAGGACGAAATCAATGGTTCCTACACCAAGCTATATGAGATACAATGACCATATTTAAAAAAAAATAATTTGTCATAATTTAAGAAATATAATCAATTTAACACCATTGAATCTGAAATTCATTAGTTGACAACATTGGAACTTTTTTCAAAATTAATCTCTTATCATCATTAGTTTATTATCGTCTAAAATAATTTAGTATAAAACATAAGAAATTAATTTAGTATTGGATAGGTGTAAGAATTGGATTAAATATATAAAGATTACTTTAGTGGTGAATTAAATATAGAAAAACATTTACTGCTTTCCTATATAATACGCTTCTTTAATTACGTTAATGGCAAACTCCAAGCACCCGGGCAAAGCCGGCTAATACTTCTACTATATATAATGTATATATATTTGGCCATATCTAAAATTTTTAGTGTTGCACGGTCAACGCCTAGAGATACAGCAGGTAACTCATAAAGACTGATACACAATTTAGAATGTTACATTTCGCAGTAGTTAAAAGCGACATGAAATCGGTTTCCTCAATCCCATAATAATTCTGTTGTTATTCGTGTAAGCGGATATCGCCATCAAAATCTTATTAGATATGAAAGAGTTAGAATAGTTTAAGAGATAAAAATTGTGGAAATGATTTTACAAATGCATTTAAAGCAAAGCAAATTATATTTGATTCGAATCAGTATGGTTTACTAACCGACGGGGAATTACAAGATCAATAATTTAAAACGATCTTAGCGGAAACCTAACGAACGTCTAATTCTGTGTTAAGATTTAACTTGGCAATGGAGATTTTAAGCGTATGTTAGTAGAGTGTGGGTTTTCATTTCCGATTTGAAAATGTAGGACAATTGCACAGTGTGCCAAGTCTATTCCCGGAGGAAGAAACAGAATTGACATGGCAAGACATAGATGAAGCCTTCGGCTACATGTAACAGAATAAATACACATTCTTCAGATTGTCTGAAACAAAAACAGAAGACAATAGAAAAGAGAAAGCAACAAAGAAAGGAAAGAAACAAAAGAAACAAAAGGAAATAATAATAATAATAATAATAATAATAATAATAATAATAATATCATCTTACCCAAGCGGATTTCGATTAATTGATTGACTGTTTTTTTTTAACGCCAATCAACATTTTATTGGTCATTTAATGTCGAAGCCCTAGTGGAAAGGCAGTATTATTTTGGATTCGTAATACGCGAACTCGAATCCTCGTCGTTCCATTTGCGTTCATAACTAGAGTGATGACATTGGGAAAAGTAAGATTGCTTGCATTTCCTCCAGCTATAGGCCAATCGTGAACATTGTGTGAATCCAAAAACTACATGTGGACAAAAAACTTTTATTAAAAATATATTGTTTTTGGCATTAAATAACTTAAAATGCTAGATATTCTTTCGTAAATTTCACCTAATTTTCTCGGTAGAATTTAGTCGGATCTGTTTCAATACATTCTACAGTGTGTATTTTTCTTGACATGATATATATTATATATTATCATATACTTCAATTACAATATACTTTGATAAAATAACTTATGACATATTTCAAAGTATATTGTATTTGAAGTATATAATAATTTATAATATATACAAATCCGCATACTATGTCAGGAAAAATACGCACTGTAGAATGTACTGAGACGCTCTATAAACTTAAAACAAATTTGATATTTCAACAATATGTTGTCTGGATTTCTGGAAAGATTTCTCCAAAACTGACTTTATTGAATAATTAATATTAAGAGACAATGCCTCACTTTAACAGAAGGTTTGAGTCAACCGTAATCAGGCGCGGTTGGCAGAGATCCACTAACGATGGAAGATACTAGAATACCAAAACGCCTGTTTTATGGGGAGCTTGAAAGTGGTTACAATCATAAGCAATGGAAACATTACAAAAATGTTATCAAAGATAAGCAAAGGAGCCGAAACATGGAGGTAGCAAATTGTGAATTGATAGCTTTAGATCAGAGATTATTGAGTCTAAACATCTACGGTGAATGTCAGAACTTTAGGGAAAGGGGAATTGAGTACGCTGCTACCACACACGCCTTACTTGAGCGATACATCGTGATGAGTTTTAATATCGAGGCAAGGTACTCGTGTAGAATCATCAGTAGTGTCTGCCTATCAAATACAGGCCTTACGAGTCTCAGACCTACTTACACAGGGCAACAGTCGGGAGGACAACAGAAGGTTAGCGGGTTACCAGAACGAAGTCTATCCTTCGGGATATGCAACAAACTATGGAAAACGGATGGGATTTTATGGAACCATTTGCTGTCTCATTCGCATTCAGACATGTCGTGAGGGTTGACATTCTTCTGCAAAAAAGTGGCAGTCACCGTACATCTCTGTCTGTATTTACCGTTAGTCGGAAGCAAATGACGTTCATAAATCTTCTATATTTAAAACTAATGGCATATTCTCGGTGTGCTCACTGATATAATATCCTTAATCAATCTACTTAATGATAATATAGTTATAGCATTGACGCTTAGAATGAATATTAGATAATTGATCTCCCAGCTTACTGACTGTCGTAATGTGACAATATTGTCAATATCAATGAATTATTTAATCACTTTTCTGAACTAATGACTTCACTGATTACGCACTATTTACAGACAGAGAGAAATTATTCTGGCAAGACGCTTGATTGGCACACTAACTTCAATGGCAATTATTTAATTTGGGAGAGATTGACATTTTTTTAATTAGAGATATATAAATCACTATTTATAAATGACTAGAAAGAAATGATTATGTGATATATCTATTTTAGGAAAAACTCAGATTGTCATGGTTGAATTAGACTCCACGTCCTGTAACTCTTTAGAAGATGAAACCACATTAGTTACTCTTTCAAAAAATAACATCCTGTTTTACGTAGATCTTTTCAGAAAATAAAGTCACCATAGTTATTTTTTTAAATGTTTCCGGTCACTATAATCTGAATATATTCTTTATATATTTTATTTAAAAAAAAGGCTTGCTTTACTACCTTATAAAAGTATTATATATAAATTTAGTAGAAAAAAATACGAATTAATTTAGTATGAAACAAATGTTAAGAATGAATTTAGTATAAAAAATTATCATCGGATTTCCTATATAATAGGCTTCTTTAATTACCTTAGTTACAAGCCCCGGCGCTTAGATAAAGCCAGACAATACTTCTAGTATTTTGTTAATATTATAGATTTAGATATATATTTCAGAGTCTTAAGTTATACTATAATACGTCGTGAGTACTGATTACATTTCATTATTTGCTTTTAGAATGTATACGTTTAATTTTTTTTTAAATATTCCAACTATAAATTTTATTTCTGACTTTTATCCTCATCGTGGTTGTTTTTGTTAATTTCCTACTATGTTTCAGACACCTTTTACTCTGTCCATATTCAAGTAATGAACCACGAAATCGGATAGAATTACTATGTCATGTAACTGCATCTTCAGTAATCACTGCCTTCCATAGTTGCTGTCTATTTTTTTTTTACTGAGTAATCCTTTGGCTTGGATATATATTGAAACCATTATTTTCTGACAATGCTTGCCTAGAAGCGGAGTGACTCCAATGCCTCATGGTCCATTACTTTCCAGATTATGTCAGAATTTTGTGAAAGTTGCATTTTTCCTTTAGTGCTGATTTTTTGTAGTCTTATTTAATTCTCACACTTGTCACACGCAACATTTGTATAGATAAATGTAATGTTGGTATTCATACCTTTTCCAAGGTTATTAGACGGATCTACTGCAGGTTGATTGTATTTCAAACTTTAATCTCATCCAAATTTTATTTTCTAAAATCGTTCTATTCCCTTTTAAGTTGTAATATAAAAGAATCCTTCTATGTGCGTTACCTACTTCCTAACCATGTTGCTATACGAATAAATGCAATTTTTCTTTGTTGGTGTGGTGGTATTATCGTCATTGTTCATTTCTTATTTAGAATTTGTTTTTCTTTATTTTTTTTTCAATTTTATTCCATCAGTCTTCTAAATGTCAAAGTGGCAATTTTCTTTGATTATCGGCTGTCGAAGAATTGTGTTCTGTCAGCATCGAATCGAATTAAAGAAACCAAACAGAAGTTTTGCCCAATACAAAACACAAGAACAAAGCCATTTTAATGAAAAGAAACGACGACGGAAAGAGAAAGAAAAAATATTGATCAGAAAAAAAAATACAAAAACAGGAATTGTTTTACCAAATTAATTACGTTATTGTATTCGTTCAACAGGTTTTCTATTAACTGCTGTGTTTATACCAAATATTGCATAATGACTAAAAGCAGCAACTAAGTAAAAACGCAGGTTTCTTTTTTTTGCATAAATAAACTGATGTTGATGCGATACAAATCCAAACACAAACACACACAAAAAGTAACAACACATTTTTTCTTCTTCTGCAAACTACAGGTGACCGATTTTATTTTTTAGATTCACACATGTCTGTTCAGACTTCAGATCAAACTTCAGTCTTGTGTTTAACAAATAATAAATAACAAAGCAACGATGACAACCAAGATGAACAAGAAAACAAATGTGTGAAAAGAAATATAAAAAAGAAAAAAACTAATAAAAAGCAAAGCAACAATAGAAACTGGGTAGCAATTATTTTTTTTTATATAATTGGTATTTATATAGATCTGGTGGGGTATTAAACCAAGTTAGGCACAAGGCCAGTTTAATATGATCATCATATTTCCAGAGTTTTTTTTGTCTGCTTGTTTTTTAATAAACTCTGTTCTATATTTATGTTTTTTTTACCTTTGAACTGTATTTTCCCAACCCTGCAATAAAGCGATAAACTGGCAATAGCAGAAAAATCATAAATTCCTATACCTTTAAATATCATGGGCAACAGTCAGGGTGACAGGAAAATGTTAGCAGGTTACCAGGAGGAAGTCTATCCTGCAGGATATGCAGGAAACTATGGAAAACAGATGGGGTTATATGGAACCATTTGCTTACTCATTCGAATTAAGACATGTCGTGAGTGTTTACATTCTTCTGCAAAGAAGTGCCAGTCACCGTTAATCTCTGTGTCTGTATTTACATTTAGACAGAAGCAAATGACGTTCATAGATCTTCTATATTTAAAACTAATGGCATATACTCGGTGTGCTCACTGATATAATATACTTAATCAATCAAGTATTTTCACATCCCTGCAATAAAGCGAGAAACTGGCAGTAGCAGAAAAATTATAAATGCCTATGCATTTAAATATCAAGTTGATTAGAAAAATATTTTAATACTTTTCTTACATCTATCGATGTACAAAACTTAATCTTTTATAATTGATATTATGGAAGATATTAATAAAATTATGATCTGCCATAAAGCGATAAAGAGTGTATGTTTGATTACATCAACAAAGAATAAGTTAATGGTTGCATAATGCAATTCAAAATTTAAAAAAAATTAATCTATTTAAATTTCGAGGCACTATATGTAATCTAATGTCTAATAGCAACAACTATCTCTCTCTTATTTTTCCTCATTTAAAAAGGTAGATTTTGGCCTGTATGAACAAATATCATGATCTCGGGATGCACTCAGATATTCCTTCCCTCTGAGCGTGCTCGGAGTAGATTTAGAGGTTGGAAGATTCCAATTTCCGGATCAATAGGGTTAGTCCCCATAACACTTTTCTATAACTTCTATTGACCGTGTAAAATTGTATATTTTTCGAAATAATAATTTTTACTCAATCAGCAAATGCAATACAACACTCATACAAATTATTACTTTATTTACTTTGCGTATACCAATACATGTACCAGCATTATATCGTATGCTCTAAATAAACCATTATCATTATATGTGATAATTAGAATGGTAAACAATTTGTCTGCAAATGAAAGAATGGCAAGAAAGTGAGTAAAATAATTATAAAAATGTTAATAACATGATTTGACGTTGGAAAGTTGGAGGCCGGTCTAAACAACTTGTAATCGGCGCACGTATTTTAGTTTTCCGTTTGAAGCAATTTAACAGATGTTGTAAAATAGAAAAAGATCTGAGTTTGACCGAAAGAGAAAGACGGAGAGATAAATAGATAGAAATGAAAGGGACAGAGAGATAATGGGTGGGGTAGAGGTGTACGAGATGTGAAGTCAAGGAAACTAATTGAGCAATTGCATTTAATGCAGTTTTACAGAAATCGCGGGGGAAATGGCCTAATAAGCAGAATAACGAAATCTTTGTGAGGAGAAGAAAACGAAATAGACAAAGAAATATAGAAAAGGGGGAAGAAAAAGAAACTGAGAAAAAGGAAAGAAGACAGGGGAGAAGAGGAAGAAGAGGAAAAAGCAGAAGAAGAAAAAAAAACAAAATGAGAAGAAGAAAAATATACAAGGAAGTAAATGAAAAAGAAGAGAAAATGAAAAAAGCGGAAGAAAGAGAAGCAGAAAGAAAATATAAGAAGAAGAAAATAGCAAGATGATTACTGAAGGCAGAATAAATGACCAAGTTGATTATTCAGTTGGGTGATACGAGAAAATAAGAATTAATAATCATAAATATAAGACGTTGGGGTCAGTGCCATGCTTAGCCCAACTGGGGCCGCGATGCAGAATGCGCCTTGCGACCACTTTAATTTAAAAAAGGCAACTTGCACCCTCACAACATACTATACACTTCGATCAAAGTCTAAACATTCATGCATATGCAAATATATAGAGACAGACATAAAGACGGATAGACAGAGAGATGGATTGATAGATATGTACTTCAACAGAAAAGTGTAATAGTGATTTTCTACTTAATCCTAACAATTAATTATTTTGCTAATTTTTGCATTACAAAAGATCTGGGAAGCCAAAGAACCTCTAGGGAGGTTGCGCCTCATCCCGTAATTGTGGAGTCTGCATGGGCCCTAAGCATGGTACTGGTTGACAAATGTGATCGTGTTAAAGATTTTTGTGGTTGTTATGCAGATATACAAGAATGAAATAGCAATAATTATGATTATAACATCAATGATATAAACACTAATAATATTTATACTAGTAATAATGGTCTGAGTAGATATACTAAATTTTAAATGATAATAATCATAATTATGAAATTAATAATATATCGCTAATGATAATTATAATCTAATCAATTCTTTTTGTAGCTCTTCTGAAATTGATTAATATTAATCATAGTAATAACATTATTGTAGATATCATTAATTAGACTAATCGTGATGCTACTGGCACTGATGATGATGAAGAAGATGGTAATAACAGTGATGATGATGTTGTGGACACAAATTGTGGGTGTGCATATGGGTGTGCATTTTTTCATATTATAGTTATAGGGCAATAATTATAAAAAAAACAATAGAAATTATCCATAGAAACAAGGTGGCGCCATTTACAGAAACGTTAAAATTGATACAAGGAAACAAGACAGAGCATTAACTGTAGAAACGATAGAAATATTCCATAGAAACAAAAAGAAAGGCGCCAAACGAAAGACATACACAAATTAAACAAAATACACGACAATGACGTCAAAGTTTTATTAAATATCAAACGAGTTTTGAAAAGATAAATAAATGAAAAATAAATAACCTGAATAGAGAAAAATAAAAATAGAAACTAATAATATTATAAAAATAAAATATAATAAAATAAATATTATTATAAAAAACATATAAATGTAGATTAAAAAAATTAAAATAATTAGTACAAAATATAAAACTGTTAATATAAAAGATCTATAGATTAATACGCGTTGCCGTTTCAAGTGTTATCATAATATTTCCCTTAAAATAAAAATGGAACATTTTAAATGTCCGATATGTAACTCTTTAAGATAAGAAGAAAAATATATGCCGTTATATAATAGGGAAAGATAGTAGTGATGTTCTGTTAGACTAAAACACGTTACTATACAATTAGAAAAAAAACATGGTCTTTTTACTTTCTCTATATCAATGATTTTTTTAATGCGAAATTAGAAATGTAAAAACCATTACGTTTTCCGTTCTTAACACACGGATAGTAATTTCAAGTTATCTAGACAAACTAATTATAACATAAATTAAATCAAGAAGTTATGCCTAGTTTTGCGAATCTGTAATTATCCCAAGGCGAGCAAAGCGAGCCTTTAGGTAGTGAAGGCTTTCGGTTACGTATGTTCCTTATAGACTCTGAGAT
>JAUZSX010292141.1:0-14069 GCA_034780655.1 Idiosepius hallami
CTCTGTAGAGAAAGATTGTTTCATGCCCGTGTAGGCAAGAAATTGACAGTGACCGAAAGTCGTTGACTCCATGTCCAATTAATGCATTTTCTTAAGGATCAGCTACGATGCTGTAAATAAATGAGACTTTTTTATTGGTAAAAAATGTATTGCCCAAATATTTTACAATGAAATTTATTGTTTATTAGTTTATTTAGGCAACTTTTGGATTACTCTGTATAAGCTTTGAACAAATGTGATATTACAACCTCACTCCTGGACTGCTGATCTGAGTCTGTGCAGAACAGAATTGACTGGGAAGAGTCACGTGTTGATTAGTCAATTTTATGAGGAGTGATACCCCAAACATTTTGTAGATGTTATATTTTTCTAAGTCTAATCAATTAGCTTGGTACAAAGGATTTGAGGACAAATGTTCATGTTTTTATTTATTAAAGATTTTCATTTTTATTTTTTTGTTAGTTGTGAATTTATGTCAGTGATTAAAGTGTGAAAATGGTGAAAAAGTAATGTCTGGATTTTAATGTTTAGATTCATTATATTCATTATATTCATTAATGGTTTACATTGTTTTGTTTTTGTGATACGGTTTTCTTTCAACAGTTTCCCTCTGCCCGTCGACCAAATCGAGGGTTGCAAGGCCCCGACCAGTGTCCAAGTGCTATGTTATTACTCCTACGGCTCTCTTTTTTTTGTTATAGACTTTTGTGTCCGTAAACTAAAGTATTATGTTCAGCAGAGTATTGGTATTCATTTGTCGTTATTATTTATCTCTCACGCTAATTGTAGGTCACAGAATGAAAAATCTAGTGACAGAGTCCTTTGGATCCGTATCCTTTAGTATGATGTTCAGGGGAGTATTAGCCTTTATTTGCCGTTTACTTTTTGTTCAACGTCTATTGTAGGTCACAGAATGAAAAATCTAGTGATATAGACCTTAGGGTCCGCATCCTCTTATAAATATCGATGAGGATTAACCCACAAATAGGATTAGTGCATTGTTCTAAAACACAAAGTGATCAATCAACCTTTACAAAAGCCAATGTTGTAATCGATTAAACCAATAAACAATCGAAAAGATCGGAAATTGGAAGATTCGATCTGGACAGGATCTGAAAAGCAGAGCAAATCAAAATGTTTGTTATCGTCCATAAATGGCTTGTGCACCCACGAGTTATGAGGGTGCGACCCTCAGATCTCAAAACAGGACAATTGATCGGCAGAAGATGTTGTGGACTAAAACCAACAAAGAATGAAATAGATTAAGAAAGAAAGAAAAAAAGGATTCAAAAATCTTTTAGTCTTAGTACATCATACCACAACATAATATTGCAAAATAGAACATGAAAAAGAAGAAATGAAATTATTTAGTTGTCCCAAAAGTTGGTAAACACTTTGAAATTTTACTGACCAAGTTAATTACGAAAACAACAGGAGAGGTCCAATTGGAACAGTGGATAGATAGACGGACTTCAGAATTGTAATATTTGAGTTCGAATCCCAGTAGTTCCGTTTACGTTCACATTTAGAAATATACTCTTCGGAAAGATATAAATAACAACTTTCCCTCTAACTATTGATGAAATAGTGCATACAAAATTATTATTATTAATATGTGTAGACCAACAATCGTTTATCAAAAATGATTGTTATCGGCATTAAATGACCTAAAAAGTTTATATGACGTAAAAATAACAAAAGACAACATAAGATAATTCCTCAAAATAAAGACCATTTAGTGTTCATGAACTTTTAGGACACCTGTTTATATATTGGGTTGTTCTACAAGTTCGTAAACACTTTAAAATTCTACTCGCAAAGTAATATCAAAAACAATGAAAAAACTATTTCTAAAAATAAAGACAATCATTTTTCTAAGCTATCTGCCATGTATTTTCACGCTATCAGTGAGTTTCATTGGCCCACAACTTTGTACATAAACATTTTGAAAGGAATTGAAGTGAATCTAACAAAGACAAAAAAAAAGCATTGAAGCTAAGAAGAACACTTGACAAAAGATTAGAAAAGAAAGAATAGAGAAAGGCTAAATGCTGGAAATAAAGACGAACGAGGAACAGCCAAGCGTTTGATTTCTGGGGAATCGACTTGTGCACATTTGGGCAGAATTACTCATGTGTAAAGATAAAAACATTTTGAGTATTTTCTATTTTTTTTAATTGTTCATTTGGCTGTATAATGGGGCTAAAAGTCAGTTGTGTAAATTCCACAGGCAAATTAATTAAAGCAAACGAAACACTGAATATAGGAAAAAAATAAATCGCTTTTATTAATTCGGCAAACAATTTTTGTTTTTTTCGTTTTCCCCCACACAAGTTTGCAGTCTTTGTTTTAGAAATAGCATTAGTATTATTATTACTTTTTAGTTTTTCCCTCACAGTTTGTCGGTTGACCAAAAGTCTGTCGGTCAGTACCTGTTATGACATATCTATCTGACACTCTCTTCGACCTTTAGTCTCTCGAACTTGGGGACTGCACTGCATTTTCAAAAATGTATGATAAATATTTTTTAAACGCTTCTCGATCTTAACACCCCTGATTATCACTTTACATGTGCTTTACGTTTTATGTTTTGGGTGAAAGAATGGAATGCAGTAGAGCTATACTCGAAGAACATAAGCAAATTACCTTAAATGAAGTAAATTATTTTTTGTGAAGGGAGGGTCATTTCTTTGTGTGCCATTCTTATATCAGAAAAAAATATTATTTTTCATTTTGTGTTATTCTTATAGCAGAAAGAGTAACATAAGTTGTCATTGTGCGTCATTCTTGTACCAGAAAGAGAAACATTATTTTTCTTTCAGCATTGATTTCCGAAAGCCTGGGTCTGGGGACATTTTTTATATCTATCATCATAATACATTCAGAATTTAATGAAAGAAATTAATATGACTGAGAACTTTCCGAGCAAACATCAATTTACATGACTAGTCTTGTGTAATGATGAACTAATTTTAAACCCATGAATTTAAAATATTTTTTAATACCCAGTGCGTAAGTCTGTAGCCTAGATTTATTGCTCAGCAGTTTTAGGAAATAAAGCACGTTGCAAAAGGGTTTTGATTTTTAAAAAAGCCACAATTCGTGAAAAACAGCCTGTCTAGTATCACGTAGTGTACGGGTCTGTAGCAAACGTCTTCGGGGTAGGCAGGTAGAGAATTTGAGAAGCAGGATCTGAACATGGCTCTCCACACGATGTAATCGCAGCAGCACACCGTCTGCGTTAAAAGGAACCTTTATAGTCAACTGGCTCAGAGTAATGCTTCGCTTGAACGACCTTAAGCAACCAGGCTGGCATCCGCACACCCAATCATTCGCACGTATATACGTACACTAACAGACAGAGGGAAAACTACATCCACGGACAACCATACACACCGACAACTAGACACACTAGTACACTAACAGGAACAACCACACACAAGCATACATACACATACAGGAACAACTGCACAGACTAGCACACACACATGAGGATAACTATACGCACACAGCGGCAACAGTCCCAAACCCACAGGGATGACTACAGACACTAACACACACATGTGCGCAACTACTCACATATAATGACAACTACACACACTAACATCAACATCGACAACAACAAAGACTAGCGCACACACAAGGACAGCACCACACACACATAAATATGTAAATCCCGGCTGATCAGCAAACTTATTCAACGTACAGTCTGATTGGTACTTCGAAGGGTGACCACTTTGGAATACCAGGTGTACCAAGCCGTTCAGTAGCTCTCGGCATGAGCAGTCTAATCCATGAAGGACTTTAAATTAAGCAATATGGCCTCTCGCTTAAAGAAACCTGATTCCGACCAGTTGCAAACCCTTGTTCCTGGGAATCGTACTGTTACCACCAGAGAAATTGCAGGACACAACTGTGGTACGCCAGTTAAAAGCAACCTGAAGGCAAAGCCGGATGATACTTCTAGAATATATACGAAACTGGAAGTATTTTCAAGTAAAATAATTTACCTCCCAAAAAAAGAAATAATCAACTTCAAAGTAGAACAATCAACTTCAAAATGGAACAACCAACTACAAATTAAAATTTATTATGACACAAATACATTCAATATCTATTTTATTATTCATTTAAAAGGATATAAAATAGTATAAAGTTTCCTAAAACGATTGTTTAAAATATTGTATCATCTAAATTATTTACAGAGGGAAGTAATATCCTTTTTATAGAAACGAATTTATTGCAAATCTCAAAAAACATTTCAATTGTCATCGGGATCATCACTTCGAAATACAATTTTACCCTAATTTCTTTCAACCCACAAAATAGTACCGTTTGGTACCGAAACGTTCAAAATATTGATATTATTTCAGTATATTTGATATCTATTCATAATCTCTCAATTTTCTATCTATTTCTTTCTTAGTACTATTTTTTCATCAGTTTTCCGTAATTTGGTTATTTTAATTAACTCGTTCTTTCAATCTTAATCTAAAAATTGGATTCGGAACGAGACGAGAAAATTCCTATGTCTAAATTTTCATGAATTAAATCAATCTCCTTTTGTGATCTTCTCGTTAAGTCAAATGAAGAGCATTCAAATTCTTACAAGTACGATATGCCGTTCAAGTTGACAATCCACGTTGGTGGTAAGAAAATAAGAGTAAAAAAAAATATTATCTCCTTTATCTAAGTTGGTAAGTCAGACTTGCTTCCAACTGGGGTTGACAGGCGTTGACATATTCAACCAAAACAATAAAAGCAGAAAATGTTTTTCTGTCGCTTTAAAATGTGGCTGATTTCAATCAGGCGAAATTGCAGCTCACAAAAAATAATATTTGGTAAAAATTTCCCTTTTTTTCGGGGTATGACTGACAAGTTGAGGGTGGAGGTGAGTGGAGAGGTAATATGGCGAATCTCGATCCACAGGTTAGAAAATTTCTGCTCCGAACTGCCAAATTCTAGTGTGCAGTCATTTTTATACTGATGTGTGTGGGGGGGGTAGGTTAGTCGGCTACATCACCCAGTTTCAACCAGCTATTGGTCAATATCTGTTGCCGTGGTTACTGGCTCAACCTACAGCAATTCGGGTTCCCAAGGCAGAATTTGGAAATACCTTGACGTGACCCCTGAGGTCAATTACTATATCTCTCTCTCTTATCTGAATGGTTGATTTTTGATTTAGCCTGACAAATTCAAATATAAGTTTTTTATGTCTATTTCACATCCTTAGTGTCATTTATATAATTCATTACGGGTTGACAAAAATAATAGGACACACGTAATTTTACTTAATTGAAAAGTATCTGGCAGTTTCACGCCAAGAGAAAAGTAATTTATTCACTAAATACTTTAATTCTAATTAATTTAAGACTTTTACCTAACAGCCAATTTATTAATGTCGCTGGCAGTGTCACGCCTAACAAGGCATTACTCTCTAGTAAGCCTGAAGGGTTACTGGTGATGTCGCGCAAGCCCTTCTTGGTGTCACATAATCACATTTACCTATCACCTGATGTCCGAATCTTCCTTTAAGTGATCCTTTCACAGGGCCACAACAAAAAATTCAGAGCGATATGAACTTTTGAAGCGGCAGAATGAAAGAAAGGCAAGCGACTGAAAATCATAATTGATTGTCATAATAAGAGAGGGTGAAGAAAACTGAGAACAATTCGAGTCTTTGAAGTGCGTCGATATGTAGAGAAAGAAACCGTGTCGACCTTTAATGGAATTTTGGCCAATACAGTCAAGCTCTTAGCACTTTATGCAGTGAAGGTCTAAAGGCAATTCAAAGAATAGGCCAGATTATCGGATTATAAACTGTCATTAATTGACAACATTGATGCTAAATTCATTGAAATGTCATAACGCAGGCATTTATGAATTAACAATCTCATATTCCCACTGTCGAGATACAAATAAACACACACCCACAAACGCCTACATCAAATGTGTCTCGAGCTTTCTAAATAGGAATCTCAAATAATTGAATCTAAACGGTATGGAATAGATTCTGATAGATCCATCGCACCAGAAGTAATTTTCAAAACAGAATTCGAATGGTAAGAGTTCAAAATAAAATGGTACAAGAAGAAAAATAATTGGTGTAAAAAATAAAATTGTTTGCCTAGAAAATAAAATGGTATATTATACGTGAATATAAGTATTAACGATAATTTTACTAAAAACTTTGTGCCATGTTGATTTTATTGTCTATCTAAAACTAATATCTCTAAACAGATTTTGAACGATTGATATGAAACAATCAATCTAGCATACATAAGTTGACGTATTTGCTATGACGCTATCAAAACAAAATTTGCATAGTTTTAATTTTATAATCAAAAGCATGTATTTATTCGGTAGAGCAATAAAGTTAAATTAAGATTTTTTTTTTAAATTGTATAATCTCTAACATATATCTGCAAATAACTTTCCCCGATTAATATTTTACTATCTACTTATCGATACTAGTTGTGGTACTAGCAATAACATTACACAAAATTGGCTCCATTTTAGTTTCATTATTTGTCTAAAACAAATATTTGCAAATAAACTAAACAATTGAATATTTTACAATATACTTATTAAAACTATTTGAGGTATTGACACAAACGTTACACAAATTTTTCCTCATTTTAATTTTATAATCTATCTAAAATAAATATCTGCATTTAAAATTCAACCCAATGATATTTTGCAATCTACCTATTAACACAATTTGGTTTGTAACAATAATATTATAATATTTTATATCGAAGATAATTGATGTCAAAATATATGAAATAAAAATAGACTGAGAAAGAATTGTTCAATTTATTCTAACGAATTCTTTACTTAAAACATTATCGATTCAGACAGAACAAATAACAAACAACAAGCCTAATTGATATTTAATTATTCTTATCAACAGATTTCACTCTGTAATATCGGACTAAAAATATCCACGTTTTATTTAACATAATAAATTAATTCAAGACGAAAATTAGTCTCAAAAAAATAAAAAAATACAGCTTTTATTTCACTTAAAATCAACCAATTGTTTTTTTAAGGTTTCTAGTCACATACAATTCTCGGTCGACGAGTGCTTTTTGTTGAAAAGACTTCAATTAGATGTCAGTTAATTCAAGTCAGATGTCCGTGTGGACTTGACCTATTCTTATGGTTGTTGTCACCTACCGCAGATAATCTGTAAACCTTCAAAATTTAAAAAAAAATCAAGATATTTATTTTCATGGAACTACAATCAAGGATCTTATTTCCTACTTCTGTTATAATTATTTACTTTCATCTTCTTACGGTAGTCCTATTTATATACAGTAGCAATCATTAAGCAAAGTTTTTTTGAGACAAAACATATTCATAGGATTGAAATTTAAAAAAAATGAAATTGAATCATTAAAAATCTTTTTCTATTTTTAGGAACTCAAAATGCCCTGCCCGCCCTCAGAATGTCTTGCCCGGGGCTGACCAGACCACCTTTCCCACCCTTTATGTTACGCCACTGATTCTAAAATAATCAAAACTAGCTAATCAGGATAAAACTTATTAGAAAACCCAAATTAGTAAGACTCATCGAATCAACGAAAGTGACTCTTGGGCCACACTTAATTTTTAAAATATGATTTTTCTTACTGAATTTGCAATAATTGTCATACTTTTCCTTCGTATTGTCTACACTTAGTCTAATCTCCCTGTAGGTAGATGTTAGGGGCCACTATAATAGTACATAGTCTTGATTGTCTTTTATTAAAGTTCTATAAGGAATTCAGTAACACAATCACTTGACAAAATTAATATTTCTTTTACCAACGTTAATTATACTTCATTTAATAACCTTCTGACAACGTAGAATAAAATAAACAAGGAAATCATAACTAATAAACAGACTATAAATAACAATAAATATCACCAAAAGTGGAGCAGAGGTAAAAGCTGAGATAATTGATTCGTCTTATAGGAGTTCAAAACCATTACGTTTACTCTTTTACTGGACAATTTTTCAACTCGTTTTGCTTTGAAAAAAAAAAACTACAAAGTGATATTCAAAATTCAGAATGTTTTGTCTTATCTTTTAATATTTTTTTTCTTGTTATAACTTTTAGGGTCATCAACAAAATTAACTCTAGACAAAAAAAAACCCCAAAAAACAAAACAAAAACAAACTAATCTTAATCTATTCTCTGACTATAATAATTCATTTTTTTGGACAATTACACGCTGCAAACTGATATTCTCAATTTAGACTTTCGTTTTTTCTTAAACATTTTTTTTTATTTCTAATAAACGGCATGATTAATACTAAAACCAGCCCCAACAAGCCAAATCACTGTGATGACCAAATACATTCCACTTAATTCTCTAACCAGTCAACGAATGTCTCATCAAATCCTATTGATCCCTAATTAACCCTCGTCCTTTCGCTGCAACCAAGTCTTTGCATCTTTGATCATTTGCTTCTATGAATGCATTGTGTGTCAATCATTGCGGATCATCGATTAGCCGGATGAAATCATCTTAAACTGAATCACAAATTGCAATGAAACATCAAAGCATTTCAGAGATTAGACTTGAAACATTATAGTGAACTAGAGGTATGGTCCGGCTTTGCCCGGGTGCCGGGGACTTGTCACTAAGGTAAGCAGGAAAGCAGTTAATGCTTTTTTTAGTACTAAATTCGTTTCTAATGCCTTTTAATACTAAATTCATTTCTACAGATTTTCTCTAAGGTAGTTAAAGAAAAACTAATATATAGGAAAACAGAACCTTACATATGCAAATTTCAGTGATTTTAATCTCTTTTTGCTTTTGAATAACTATTGTGGTTTCATTTTATGAAAGTTTACAGAATGTTGGGTCTCATACAACCACATTGATCTGATTTTTGTTGTAATATTTTTTTAAATAATATATCATAACGATGCGATTGTTACGACACATCAACAGTGATGTTGCTTACATCATCGACAGTTTCGGTCTTTTATAAACATCAGACTGCCCCCACCCCAGGTTGGCCACCCCAAGGGCAATCATACATTGTTCTGTGTCCCCATCCCTATTTGCTTCACTGTCTAAATGCGAAGTGATTTTTGGTTGCACAAAAGCAGAGAAACGAAAAAACATCAAAGTTGTCCCAAAAACTTGAAATCCAGTGATAACGAGTATAAATAGTTTAAATACATTTTGGATGAGAAGTCGAATGAATAAATAAAATTAAAAATGTTACTCATTAAAACCTAAGCATGAAAATAAATGTTAGGCACAAGGCCAGCTTTACGTGCTTGATATACCTCCAGGAATTTTGTAATCAGTGTTGACTTCCACCGAAATAAGTTAGTTATTCTCAATGGGTTAACAAATTTTATCCACCTGGGTTTTTGGAACCAGTGTTATCGTTTCACCTAGATGAGTTACTCTCCCGGGTTAACGAGCCTAATCAGACCGAGACAACTGAAAGGGAATTTAATGCTTTTGACTGGGGTTTGAACATGTAAAATAGGATTTCGGAGTCGAAGCTGTTGGCTACGGCTCTAAACTTGTTGTCTAAAACCAATGATATATTCACTTGAAACCCAAATTAAGCACAAGGCTAGTTTTGCGGGCTCATTATATCTCTGGGATTTTTGTAATCAGGGTTACCTTTTAACTGGACCAATTAAGTTGACAGGTCTGATCAGTCAGAGTTATCCTTACACCTAAATGAGTTACTCTCCTGAATTTACAAGCTTTATCTGTACGCTATCTGAAACATTATTGAAAAGTCGTAATATTAACTTTATTGACCATAGCTTGAGTTGAGTAAATGTTTTCTTCGCAAATTATAAGTTGTCTGAATTTTCAATAATTTCTAATATCCTATTGTCTATTGTGGGAATTCTTAGGCCCCAGGTTGGCGGTATTGGCATTGAACGAGATATCTTTCGACAAAATAAGATATTTTTAGAAGAAATTACGGAAAAGTGAAAGGTGAAGAATATCAAAATGAAAGAAAAAAAAAATAAGAAGATGAAAGGAAAGAAAGAGAAAAAAAGAAGAGTAAGAAGAAGAAAAAAAAAGAACCTAAAACAGGAGTAAAAGAAAAGAAAAAAAGAAATATAGTGGTACTTCCCTCGGTTCTCGAACTTAACCTGTTCAAGTACCGAGTAGTTCGAAAAGCGATTTACTTGAAATCCGAATCCATTTAACTTATTGTCTCTCGTCACGTTTTTTATCTCCAGGGAAGGGTGCAAAAGAAGAAATGGAAAATAAACACATATGAAGAAGAAGAAGATGAAAAGGAGAAGAAAAAGAAGAAGAAAAAGAAGAAACAAGAAGAACAGAAAAAAGAAAAAAAGACAAGCAGAAAAAAGAACTAGAAAAAACGTGAAAAAGAAGAAGAAAAAAGAAAATACAAAAAAAGAAAAAATGGAGAAGAAAAAGACAAAAGGAAAAAAAGAAGAAGAATAAAAATAAATTGAAAAAGTAAAAAATAAGAAAAAAGAAGGAAAAAAGAAGGAAAACAAATGAAAAAGAAATGAAAAAGAAAAGAGAGATAAAAAAAGAAGAAAAGAAGAAAAGAAAAAAAGAAGAATAAAATGAAAGAATAAAAAAGAAAAAAAAAGAAGATAAGAAAAAAGAAAAAGACTAAATGTTGTCAATGCTTTCTTTTTTAAAACCGATTTTTCCGAAGTGTTGTAACTGCTGCTGCTGTCATTGCTGCTGCCTTTCAGAATAAAGGATGAATGTAGCAGTTACTCTCAAGTTGCAACAATTCTCTCTTCAACGTTTCTTTTCGTTTCTTCTCTTCTTGCTTCTTTTAGAATTTTTTGAATTCTTTAAAAAAAAAATTCTTTTTTAAAATTCTTTTTTAACTGTCTTTTCATTCTTCACTTTTTATAGTATAAAGCTGTCCCCAAAATTCCATGAAATAATTCGATAAAACGAAAAATATTCCTCAAAATAAAGACCATCATTTTTGAAGACTTTCTGCCATCGATTTGCAAGAGTTCGGATTTGGTGAGGAGCAATTAAAAATTGAATAAAGATTTTAAAAATCCGCACAAATAAAAAATTGCATTAAAATTTGATTTTTTGCAAATGTTTACAAACTTTTAATACAACCTAATATTTAAAAAAAAATTTTTTTCACTCATTTTCTTTTCTTTTTTCTTTCTATGACTTTGAATTCCGTATTATTATTTATTGTAGATGAGTGTCGCCTTTGATTCATCAATTGCCAATCATGACAAATGATAGCAAAGAACTGCGTGCTTAACTCGATTGAAACAACTTATGCGATTCTATTCCAATATATAAAATCGTGGCATAATTATTTATTTATTCATTTTGGGGCAAATTTTTCCTTTCATTTTTCAAAATTTATATTTTTATTTTTTTTAGATTGCAGTGGGTGGTGGTGGTTGTAGGTTATTTGGTTAAACATATATTGGAATATTATAGGCTCTGGGACAAAAGGTCTGAAAAACTCTCAAGTATTCATTCTGAGACCTTCACATACAGTGGGAAAAGATAGGTTAACGAATGCTAAAACTCTTCTGAACACGGTACTATAAGCCTTAAGACAATATATATATATATAAATTTAGATTTTTGTGACCAACACATAAGGTGAAAGAAAAATAAATAGACCCAGAAATTCCATACTCCATCGAAAACCATACTAGATTCTTGGCCTGAGGATCTATATCACTGTAATTTTTTCATTATGAGACCTACAAGTTGGTTGGAATAAAATAGAACCAATATTCTCCTAAATATCAAGCCAAAGAGTGTGGGCCTAAAGTTCTATGTTACCCTAGTTTTTTTTATTCTGAGACTTATAGAATGGAAAAAAATTAGGTGAACAAATTCCAATATTTCTCTTAAAACTTCAGCTTAATTCTAGATTTTTAAATTTGTTATCTACACTTAAGTTGGAAAGATAGGCGTTGAGTGTCTACGGTTCCAGGTAAGCGATTACTGAAAATTGTGGTTTCTATCCTACCGAGGTAAGCCATAAGATTAGCTGGCTCAAATGAACAGGAACAATAACTACAGAAAGCTGTTATTACTAGGGATGCAGTTTCAAGATTCACATTTCTATCCGGTCGTGTTTAATCACGTAAAGAAGGCCAGAGCACGAGTCGTTTGAAAAATAATAAAGCTACAACTATGGACATGAAGATAAGAATTTGCAAAGAATCGATACACTGATTTTAAAGCATCGTCTCAAAAGGTTTAAAAACAAACACATGTAAACAATATCCGGATATTATTGAGAGTCGACGATTAAATATGGCTAAAATCGTATCAATTGTCCGCCTTTTTGACTGGAAGTTTTTAGTTTGATAAAAAATATAAAGTTTTATTATTTTGAGTATTAATTTTATTGCGGTCTTTTTTCTTCGTCTTGGTAGTTTTTGTTGTTGCCTTCATTATGTTTTGCCTGCGTTTCGGTCAACTTCACCACGGGCTGTGGTCAAGTGATTAACAATTTGCTCAGATAGGAATGCTGAGTCATGTAACCGTGTCCCAAGGAATCACTAGGACTCTAAGGATATGTTTTTATAAATAATATTATTGTCAATCCTACTCATTATTAGACTATTTTGCGATTTTACTATTTCTTTTAATTATGTATTTATTACTAATAACTAAATTTAACAAATTTAAAGAAATGAAAAAATTGTAAAAGAGTTTAGTCTGTGACAAGAATATTCTTCAATAAAAGCATATTTTCATATTTATCATTGCCTTCCATAGTTTTTGTCTATTATACCTTGTTTTTGCCCAGGTAAACCTCTAGACCAAGGAAACCTAGTTCTTAAATGAGGTCACTATTAATCACATGAAGACGAACAAAATTGAAGTTGGGCGAAGCACGGTGAGAAAACATAAAAATCTACAAAGATGACGAAAGATGGCAAAAAATTTTAAAACTCAGATTATAAAGTCTTATCTCTAAATAAATAATACAATTCTATTTTTGTTGTATTTTTCTAAATCTTTCTTGAACGAATTCTGCTAAAGGCTCAAACCAAGGCATCGATCGTGCTTTTAGGACCGAAACACAAAACTTTTGACATTCTTTTATTTCATGGCTGAATAATTCGCTCAAATAGAGAGAGAGAGAGAGAGAGAGAGAGAGAGAGAGAGAGAAAGACATATATATATATACAAAAATATATTTATGTATATGAGAATGTATGTATATATGTTTACATATCTATGTGTATATGTATACTTATGTTTATTTATTTATTTTCGTTGTTTTTTGTTTTGTTTTAAGTTATGTTTTTTGGAGGTTATTTATGACCGAGAATAATCATTTTTGATAAACGTTCTTTTTTGTCCTCACGTAGTTATTCGAATAACACAATATGCAATATTTATTCGAAAACTGTGAGAATATCTGAAGAAACATACCTTTCCTAAGAGTATTCGTCCAAATGTGGGTGTAAACGGAACCACTGCGATTCAAAGTTGCATATTACAATTCCGAAGTTCGACTACCTATCGAATGCCCCTAGTTGACAGCCCCTTAAAATATGTTTCGTTAACAAATTGTTTGTTTTGTTTGGTTTTTATTCGTAATTTTATTATTATTATTATTATCATCATCATCATCATCATCATTATTATTAATAATAATATTATTATTATTATTACTATCATCATCATTATTATTATTATTATCATTATTATTATTATTATTATCACCATCATCATAATTATTATTATTATCATTATTATTATTATTATTATTATTATTATTATTATTATTATTATTATTTTCTTCAATGTATTATTTATTACTATCTTAGTGTTCCTGTGCTGTTTTCGGTGGCGTCAGTGGCAGTGGAAAGGGTCGGTGTTCCAAGCTGCAGGGTATTAAGTAAATTCCACGGCGAAACCTGAGTTCAACAAAACCCAGTCAATGGCGAAGTCATTCAATCGGATGAGTCTAAAACCTTGAAGCTCGAATAACAACAAGAGAAGATTGTAAAGCGCCTCCAAGAATAAAAAATGAACAACTATACAAAAGAAAGAAAAATACACCTTTACATCCGTAGACAAATATTCAATTCTGG